>RAHL01000919.1:0-30145 GCA_003713215.1 Paradisaea rubra | reverse complement strand
TTGTCATTCCTGTCACAGGCTGCAGAGGGTAGTGGTGGAGTCATCATCCCTGCAGGGATTTAATATCCCTGTAGAAGTGTCACTTGGGGGCATGGATTAGTGGTGGCCTTGGCAGTGTTGAGGGAAAGGTTAAGCTTTGTATTTTAAATTTAGATCTTTTGCAACAAAAGTGTTTCTAAGATCTGGTTGTTTAGTGGTGGATTTCATAGTCCTGCATTAACAGTTGGACTAAATTTCAAGGGTCTTTTCCAGCTGAACTGATTCCAGGAATGTTGGTGGCACCTGTGCAAGAGAGCAGAGGCCAAATGAGAGTGGCAGCAGGGGAGGGGTGAGCCAGGCCTTTGGGGTCTTGAGTTGTGGCAAGTGCTCAGGGCCGAGGCCACTTGTCTTGGAGAATCTCCCTTGAGGAAATGGTGCTTGTCTGAGCTCTGTGTCTGCTCTATCTCAGTGACTCAGCCTGGGCATGAGGAGAGAGCTGTGGCTGCTGTTGAACTCAACCCTTTTGTGAAGCCTTTGAGGCTCCTTCCCCTTCCACACTCCCAGAGCAGCCGAGCAAGTCTGTGTTGCCTGAGAGTGCAGTGAGTGGCCTGCGAGTGGCTGAGGGGCTGTGCCCAGAGGCTTCTGATCAGTGGCCCAAAGTGCAAATAGAGGCAAGTCTCAAGGGAAGTACGTCAAGAGTTGTATCCACGGGGCCAACACTGTTCAACMTCCTCACCAATGACATGGGCAGTGGGACTGTTGTTCCATCAGCAAGTTGGCAGATGATGGAGTGGCTGAGGCAATGGATGGTTGTGCCAYGAGTCAGAGGGACCTGGAGACTGAGGGTTAAAGGAATCTCCTGAAGTTCAGGAGGAGGAAATGTGAAGTTCTGCATCTGGGCAGGAATGGCAGTGGGCCCCAGATCATGCCGGGGGCTGAGGCTGGAAAGCCTCTTTGCTGAGGAGGACCCTGTGGTGCTGCTGGAGAGCAAAGGGACCACAARGTCTCAATCCTTTCCTTCCTTGAAAAGGCATCACCACTGTCCAAGATAGGTTTCAGACAATTCTTGTCATGAAGTTGGGAGAAGTGGCCTTTCCTCTCTTTAGCGCACTRGTGGGGTCCCGTGTGAGGTGGTGTGGGCAGTTCCGGGCTGCCCAGGGAAAGAAGTACAAGGGCTTAGTGAAACAAGACCAGATCAGGGTGACCAGGATKCTGAAATGGCTGGAGAATCATTCCTAGAGGACTGAGAGAGCTGGGAGTCCCCGGGGACAAGGATGGACTGGAGGGTGTCRTCAGTGTGTGAAAAACCCTGATGGCAGGGAATGAAGTYGAGGGAGCCTGGCTGTTCTCAGCAGTGCACACACGTGAAGGTAAAGGGGGAAGGGCACAAGTGGAAACAGATGGAATTCCGTGGGCAAAGAAGGCAAGAATTTTTTAGTGTGAGAGTGGTCACAGTGTGGAAAAGCTGATGGAGTCTGTCCTGGGAGATCCAAAACTGAGCTGGCCATGGTTCTGGAAATGCTGCCCTTGCTGACTTTGCTTGAGCAGAGGAGAATGAAGCACTTGAACTCTAGAGCTCGTGCTCAAGTGGATGATGGTGTTCCTCCTGTTTGCTGGGCGGGTTCAAGAGTCCCRCCRGGAAGAGATTTTGTCAAGTGTGTGCTGGCACAGAGAGACTTTGCCAGAGCCATGTGCAGGAGAGCATGGATGTGTCAAAGCCTTTGGGGTAGTGGGTCCTAGGTTTGTGTCAGGTTCTGGAAGGTGTTCCCTCCTCCCCTGCTTCCAGTGCCTGTCTTGATTGTTACTGGTTGTGATATCTTTGCTAAGAGAGGTGTTGTGGTTCTTTTCCATCCACACCAGTGGCCTGTCCGGCATTGTGCTGGGTGCGGATGTGAGCTCATTGGAATTCAAAAGGACAATGAGGCGTCTCAGTCTTTGATGCAGGAAAACTTTATTGAGGCAAAAAAATTCAGAGAGGAGAAAGAAGCAGAAGGAATCCAGAGTGAGGTGCAGCARGGCTGAGGTGCTTTGCTTGCGGGAGCTGTTGCTAGAGCCCCAAGCTGGTGGTGTCAGGGGTGGTGCTGAGGGACCTTAGCAGATGTAGCCGCCCCTTCTGCCATAGCAGCCCAGGCCTCCCAGCCCATAGCCATAGCCCAGCCCATAACCAAATCCACGGCCATAGCCCAGCCCATAGCCAAATCCACGGCCGTAGCCAAGGCCATAGCCAAAGCCACCAAATCCCCCAGAGATGGGCTGTCCCTGCACACTGAGTTCAGTGCCCACGGCAGCCGAGGAGGTGGATCCGACGGCGGTGTTCTGGGGGAAGGAGGTCATGATGGGTCCTGGCAGGGTGACCAGCACGGGGGAAGGGTTGATGACGACGCTGGAGTCCTGGCATTGCAGGGCACAGGGCTCGTTGCAGCTGTTGGCCAGCGGGGTGGGTCCGCAGGGTCGGCAGGCGTTGTAGCAGGCCATGGGTGTGGTGTGGAGGGTCCCTGGAAGAAAGAGGGGGTTCAGACTGGGCAGGGGTGTGCAGTTGCGAGGGGYGRTGATGCAGGAGGGTGAGGGAGTGTGGCGTCTGTAGTGGGGCTGTGGGGAGGTGTGAGGGCTGCTGAGGCTGGGGCTGAGCGTGCTGGCAGAGAGGGGCCAGGGGGCAGGAGCAGGAGGGTCAAGGTCTTGAGGCTCACCTGGTTGTCGGCAGGAGCAAGAGCAGAAGGTGTCAGGAGCTGTGTGTGAGGGAGAGAGGCTCTGGGCCGGGTTTTATGCTGGTTGTGGAGGGGTGGGACAACCTTGGGGCCGTGCCCTTGGGGCATTTTACAGGCAGCAGCTTTTTCGTGGCCCAGCCTGGTGAGTCATGAGGTGGGGCATATTTTCCTTCATGTAATTCTCTAGTTTCACATGTCCTGCCCCTGAGTCTGTGCCCATCTGACCTTGGCATCAGCTTTCATGAGTTGGTATTTGGGAGGATTTGGTTGTTAGGTGTGTGTCAGGGAGGGCTGAATGAACAACCAGAGCCCTGGAGATTCCCAATATCATCAGTGATGTCGTTTTGTGGCCCTCATGTGCTGTGTTTTGTGGCTTCCTTGTGAAGACTGGGACTCCTGTGCCACTGGATGTCCATCAGTCATTGTGTCGTACTGAGGAATGCTGAGGGAGCTGCTGATGTCCTAGGGAGGTCACTCTGCAATCGGTTGGAAAGCTCCCGGTGCCTGGGAACGCTTCCTGATGGATGAAAAAGAGCTCATACCCTTGTGTCTTGAATGGGATCAAGGGAGAGCATCTGGAAAAGTGGAGGCTGCTCAGGCTGAACTTGTTCCAGTGTTATGGTCCATTTGAATTTCTCAATTTTACATGACAATGTACTCTGCCATTTAAACTGTATTCTTTGGCCTCTTTGAGAAATCCGATAAAGAAACAACAAATTGGGCTTGGTCCCTTTTTTCCCAGGCTGGCTGTGACATCAGTTCACTTATTCCGCATTCAAGCCACAAGTTTCATAACTTGTAACCTGAAATTGTTAACATTGTGTTGTTGCATTGTATGCAAACAACCAATAATTACTAATGGACCATCAGTGAGCTCCACTGTCCTTCTCTGACAAGGTGGGTGCGTGTCTTTGTGGAATTGTGCAATTCCATGTCCTGCTCCTGAGGCCCTGTGCACCTGTGACGGTAACTTTTAATTGCAAGTATTAAGAGGTCAAATTCTTCTGTTGATGGTTCATGTCAGGTCAGGCTGAAGACGTGACCCAAGCTTTGGAGAGGTGGGGTGTCATCACTGAGGTCACCCTGTGGCCCTTGTGTGCCGTGGTTTGTGGGTGCCTTCTGAAAAGTTACCCCCAATTTCTCACAGTTCTGACAGGCTGGTCTGGGCTTTGCAGCTGTGCCAAGGAGGAGGTGTTGCACCTTCCATTGCCTTCCAACTCTCCATGCATTTATCCCAGTTGGCAAAGCCTGACATCAGACCTCACCTTTCTGTTTGGACATGTTTGGTGGGTGCTTGGGTGGTGACACTCTTGCCTCGAAGGTTTTGATATCCAGGGCCTTTTGGGTCTTCACTTGGGCTGATTGCCAAGGGCTGAGGACACTTGTGATTGTCTGAATGAGGATTTGGAGGTTGCCCAGGGTTGTTGGAGGCGAGCATTGCATGGTCCTCAACAAGCCAGACAAGTCCAGGTTGTGCCAGTGCCCAGCGTAGTGGACTGAGAAAGGTCTGAAGGGCTGGACCCAGAGGCTTGTGGTCAGTGTCCCAAAGTCCTGATGGAAGCCAGGCTCCCGTGCTGTAGCCCAGGAGTTGGATCCACTGGGCCAGCCCTGAAAACCTGATGAGTTCTGGACATTTGCTGGAGCTCAGCACGGGCAACTGCCAAGTGCTTTTTCTTGGGAGGAGTCATGCCAGGTAGGAAGAAATGTCTGGGTATCATTTGGAACAATTGTTTTCTTCTCTGAAAAAGCCTTTGTGGTTCTGGGTCAAAAKAAATGGTGCATGAGGTGTCCCTGTATCATTGTGGGAACAGGGACCCTGCAGTCTGCAGATCAGGACTGGGGAGAAGTGTTGTGATGGGGCGGGGGGACGTGACTCTTGGTGTCTCCTGAACACTGGTGAGGTCCCATGTGATGTGTTGTGGGCAGCCTTTGACTCCGCAGTGTGAAAATGGAGTCAATTTAGTGAATCGAGACCAGTTCAGGACCACCAAGATTCCAAAGGGGCTGGTGAATCATTTGTTGATGAGAAACTGAGAGAGCTGGGACTCCCAGGGGAAAGGGTGGACAGGGGGGTGTCATCAGTGTGTGCAAATCTCTGATGGCAGGGAGTGAAGTTGAGGGAGCTGGGCTATTCTCATCTGTGCACATGTGCAGGACAAGAGAGTTATGGCAAAGGGAAAACAGAAGGAATGCAATTGGTAAAGAAGGCAAGAATTTCTCATTGTGATGGTGGCCATAGAGTGGAAGAGGTGTTGGGAGTGTCTGTCCTGGGAGATCCAACACTAAACTGTCCATGGTCCTAGAAATCCTGCTCCTGTTGGTCTAGCTGGAGCAGGGGAGTTGAAGCACTTGCACTCAAGATTTCCTATCCAAGTGGACGATTTTGTGACTCTTTATGCTGGAAGGCTTCAAAAGTCCTGGTGGGGAAGGGAGTTCATCAGGTGTGTACTGACATGGAAAGACTTTACCAGAGCTGTGCCCGGGAGAGCGTTAATGTGTCCAAGGCTTTGGTGTATCAGGTGATGGGTTTGTGTCATGTTCTGGAAGGTGTCCCCTCCTCTGCTTCCCGTGACACACTTTGTTAGAAGTTGTTTTTACATAGTTGTGAGGAAAGTTGTTGTTCATCCATTCCATGTACCCCAATGTCCTGTTGAGCTGTGAAATGTGCATGGTGAGGATGTGAGACCACTGGAATTACAAAAGAACAGGAGGTGCAGTTTTTGATGCAGGAAAACTTTATTGAGGCAAAAGAATGAAAAGACAGGAGAAAGAAGAAGGGATCCAGTGTGAGGAGCAAGTAGGGCAACCACCAGCCCAGGTGGAGCTGTTGCCAGCACCCCAAGCTGATGGTGTTAAGGGTGGCACCAAGGGCCCTTAGCAGATGTAGCCGCCCCTTCTGCCGTAACAGCCCAGGCCTCCCAGCCCGTAGCCATAGCCCAGCCCATAGCCAAATCCACGGCCATAGCCAAGGCCATAGCCAAAGCCACCAAATCCCCCAGAGATGGGCTGTCCCTGGGCACTGAGTTCACTCCCAACAGCAGCCGAGGAGGTGGATCCGACGGCGGTGTTCTGGGGGAAGGAGGTCATGATGGGTCCTGGCAGKGTGAYCAGCACGGGGGAAGGGTTGATGACCACGCTGGAGTCCTGGCATTGCAGGGCACAGGGCTCGTTGCAGCTGTTGGCCAGCGGGGTGGGTCCGCAGGGTCGGCAGCGGTCATAGCAGGCCATGGGTGTGGTGTGGAGGGTCCCTGGAAGAGAGAAGGGTGAGGCAGGGGTGTGGGGCGTGGGGGTGGAAGGGGAGAAGTGTCAGGAGGGTGAGGGAGTGTGGAGGCTGTTGTGGGGCTGTGGGGAGGTGTGAGGGCTGCTGAGGCCAGGGCTGAGCGTTCTGGCAGAGAGGGTCCAGGGGTGCAGAAGGAGGAGGATCAGGGTCTTGAGACTCACCTGGTTGTTGGCAGGAGCAGGAGGAGAAGGCGTGAGGAGAAGTGTGTGAGGGAGAGAGGCTCTGGGTCCTCTTTTATGTCCCATCCTGGAGGGGTGGGACAGCGTTGTCCCGTGGCCTTGGGGCATTTTACAGGCAGCATCTCTTGGCTGGCCCAGCCTTGCAAGTCATGTGCTGGGGAGTGTTTTCCTTCCTGCAATTCTGCAATTCTGTGTCCTTCCCTTGAGGCTGTGTCCATCTGACCTTGGTGGCAGAACTTTTTAATCCAGAGAATTGGTGACCATTATCTTGTTTACCACATTAGGACATGTGGAAGACTCAGCCAAATCTTAGGAGAATTGGGGTGTTGTCAGTGAGGTCATACCATGGCATATTTACAACGAGTCCCATTTGAATTCTTCTCTCCTGCCTGGAAGAACTCCCAGCTCTCTCAGCTTCTCCTCGTTTTGAGGATACCCCAGTCCTATCCGTGTCATGGTCTCCCTGTGGTGTTCTTGGTCAACCATGTCCACGTCCTTGTTCCAGTGTGGGGCCCCACCAGTGGTGGGGACCAGGACAGTCCACTCCCTCAACCTTTCTAAAGCACAGGCACCTGGGTTTGAAGGGTGGATTAACCAATGGATGGGGAATTGTGCTCCTCATGTGTCTTGTTCTCCTTACCCTTCACCATTTTTCCTTTCCATGGGTCAGCCAGAGTCCAACACTGAGACTCCACAGTGCGACCTTGCTGGTCCCAGCTGAGAAGAGTGCTACGGGTGAACCAAGACAAGACTTTGGGGAGCATGTGAGGCCTTGCTAAATCACAGGGATTGCTTTCCCGTCTCCAACAGGAAAGGCTAGGAATATAGACAGACTCTGAATGTTGGCAGCATGGTGGGGAGGGAGAGAACATCATGGAAAGGGCAGTTCCTCACAAGCAGTGCTCCTGGAAAGTCAGACCAGCCTGACAGTGATGTGATGGTTCAGGACCCCTCTTCACAATGCACCTGAAAACCAGAACACACCAATGCCATGGGGTGACCTCACTGATGACACTCTATCTCCCTAAAGCTTTGGTTACATCTTCAGGCCACCATGACACACGCTGTCAACACCTGCCTTTAACCTCTAAGACACTTAAAATCTGCCACCAAGGTCAGATGGACACGGCCTCAAAAGAAGGACATGGAGTTGCAAAATTCCACAAAGAAACGTGTACACGATGACAGAGGAGGGAAGAGGACCACACTGACCAACCATTAGTAATTATTGGGTTTTTTTAGCAAGAAGAGATTATTAAGACAAAGGATATGAGATATGAAACCATATGGCTTGAATGCAGAATAAACAAACTGATGTGACAGACTAACCTGGGAAAAAAGTGGTAAGGCCGGATTCGTTCTTTGTTTAATGGATTTCTTAATGAGGACAAGGAATACGCTTTAAATGACAGAATACAATGTCGTGTAAAGATGAGAAATCCAAATGGACCGTGACACCAGAACAAGTTCAACTGGACCAGCCTCTACTTTTCCAGATCCTCTCTCGATCCCATTTAAGACACAAGAGCCTGAGTTCTCTTTCATCCATAGGAACACTCCTACGCGCTATAACACTTCCAAGTTATTGCATAGTGACCTCCTCAGGGCATTAGCAGTTCCCTCAGCATTCCTGGGTGCAACACAATGACTGATGGACATCCAGTGGCACAGAACAGAGTCCCAGGCTTCAAAAGGCACCCACAAACCACAGCACACCAGAGACACAAAATGACCTCACTGATGATATCGCAAATTTGCTGTGCTCTGGTTGTTTATTCATCCTGACCTGACACACTTCTAACAATCAAATCGTCCCAAATACCAACTCATGAAAGCAGCCGCCAAGGTCAGATGGACACAGCCTCAGGAGCCAGTCCTGACACTGCAGAATTCTGTGAAGGAAAACACTCCCAAACTCATGACTCGCCAACTGGGCCAGCCAAGGGCTGCGGCGTGCAAAATGCCCCAAGGCTATGGGACAAGGCTGTCCCACCCCTCCAGGAGCAGCATAAAAGCTGTCTCAGTGCCTCTCTCCCTCACACGCTTCTCCTCACGCCTTCTCCTTCTTCTGTGCCAACAACCAGGTGAGCCTCAAGCCCCTGACCCTCCTGCTTCTGTCCCCTGGCCCTCCTCTGCCAACAGCCTCAGCCCCACTCTTAGCCCCAGCCTCAGCAGCCCTCACGCCTCCCCACAGACCCACAACAGCCTCCACACTCTCTCACCCTCCTGCGTCACCGCCCCTTGCACCCCTTAAACCCCTGCCCTGCCTCACTCCTCTCTCTTCCAGGGAACCTCCACACCACAACCATGGCCTGCTACGACGTCTGCCGTCCCTGCGGACCCACCCCGCTGGCCAACAGCTGCAACGAGCCCTGTGCCCTGCAATGCCAGGACTCCCRCGTBGTCATCAACCCTTCCCCYGTGCTGGTCACCCTGCCAGGACCCATCATGACCTCCTTCCCCCAGAACACTGCCGTCGGATCCACCTCCTCGGCTGCTGTTGGGAGTGAACTCAGTGYSCAGGGACAGCCCATCTCTGGKGGATTTGGTGGCTTTGGCTATGGSCTKGGCTAYGGCCGTGGATTTGGCTATGGGCTGGGCTATGGCTATGGGCTGGGAGGCCTGGGCTGCTATGGCAGAAGGGGCGGCTACATCTGCTAAGGTCCCTCTGCACCACCCCTGACACCAACCACCCACTCCCTGGAACACATCTCAGGCATTGAGGACGTCTCTCTGGCTAAGGTTCTCAAATGGGCTCATCACCTTCAGCCCCTTCTCTCAGGCCACCAAGCAATTCAACGGCCAAGGATTCAGCCCAGGCTTCCTGCAATCATGGCCCATCTGCCTCATGCTCTTCTTCCAGTCCCTGCTCTGCATCACCTCTTTGGCCGTGTCCATTTCCCTCTGCTTCAAACCCCTTCTCCCAAGCCAGAGACCATCGGGCACCTACACCATTGGGTTGCTCCCAGTGTGAGGCAGGAAGGCCTTGATTCTCTGGCCAAACCTGCTTCAACAAAAGGACCTTGGTTGATGGATTCCTTTCTGGCACCTCAGACCAGTTCCTTTCCTCTTGCCGCTCATGACCTCTCACTGTTGTTTTGCCTCAATAAAGTTCTTTTGCATTGCAGCATTTTGGTGTCTCCTCTTCCTTCACTGGCACACACTGGCACACTTTGTCTTTCCAGTGCATCCCACAAACCCTTCATTTGCTTGATCCCAGACCTGGATACACTAATGCAGGTCTATCCCTGCCTCTGATATGAGCCATATAAGGGCCGTGTTTTCACTTTGGCTACACACTGGTTGCTCCAGATCCTCATTATCTCTTTAGCCCATATACAGATCCATACGAGCAGGTCTTTATACTTGAAGCCCCAGTGCTAACCACACAACTCCTGTCTCTCCAGAGCAGAGTAGAGGGTCAGAATCTCCCCCTCAC
This sequence comes from Paradisaea rubra, assembly GCA_003713215.1. Lineage (NCBI taxonomy): Eukaryota > Metazoa > Chordata > Aves > Passeriformes > Paradisaeidae > Paradisaea > Paradisaea rubra. Next base: position 20,563 of record RAHL01000919.1, on the reverse strand, counting down.
CTGCTGCCCACAGTGTGGTGATGAGCCCAGGGCATGGGCAGTTTCTGATCAGCACATTCACATGGCCAGGGCATGTCCAGTTCTTCATCCAGCAACATCTCAAGTCCTTCTCCTTGGGAATGCTCTTAATCAAGTCATCACCCATCCAGTATCCATTACTGAGATTGCTCCAATTCAGATTTAGGATCTTACACTTGGTCCTTTTAACCTTCATGACAATCACACCACCCCATCTCCCCAGCCCATCCAGAACCCTCTGGATGCCGTCCCTTGCCTCAGGCCATCAACCTCACCACTCACCTTGGTGTCATCCCAATCTTGCCAAGGGTACACTCAAACCCATTCTCCATGTCCCTGGAAAAGATGGGGAGTTATAATGATTCCAGTATGAGTCTCTTGGTCACCACCCATCCCTGTTCTCCACACAGACATGGAGCTGTTGACCACAACCCTTTGAGTGTGACCGTCCTGCACATTTTTCACTCCACAGTTGATGTTCCAGCTATCAACTTCACATCTCTCCCAGTCAGGGATAAGGATGTTTTCTGCCACAGGAAGAAATGCTTTGCACGAGTCCATGTATATGGTATTGGTTACTCTTCCCTCATTCACCAATGCTGGAACCCTATCAAACATTTCAGGAAGAATTTGCCCTTCATGAAAATGAGAGCAGCAGCAGGGGAAGGCTGAGCCAGGCCTTTGGGGTCTTGAATTGTGGCAAGTGCCCAGGGCTGAGGCCACGTGTCTTGGAGGATTTGCATTCAGGAAATGGTGTTTGACTGAGCTCTGTGTCTGCTCTGTCCCAGTGACTCGGCCTGGGCATGAGGAGAGAGCTATGGCTGCTGTTGAATTTGATCCTTTTGTAAAGCCTTTGAGGCTCTTTCCCATTCTATACTCCCAGAGCAGCCAAGCAAGTCCGGATTGCCTGAGAGTGCAATGAGTGGCCTGCGAGTGGCTGAGGGGCTAAGGCCAGAGGCTTCTGATCAGTGGCATAAAGTGCAAATGGAGGTGAAATTCTGATGCTGCAGCCCAGGAGTCGGATCCATGGGGTCAACTCTGTTTGGCACTTTCCGTGCCTTAATTATGCCTCCCCAGATGGGGGAGAATTTCCAGAGCCCTTGCCTGGACTCTGTAGATGAACGGGACTTTTCCACGCTTCTTGCTTTCAGATAGTTGTTTATTAAGTCTTATCAAAGAAGCTGAGCCACGGGCATGACTCCCCGTAGAGAATGCAAGAGAAAAGGCGAATTATCAAGATTACACCATGTTTTAAAGGTACATTACCCAATGAAAACCCAAAATGAAAGATATTTTTACTTTTCTACCAATGTTCAATAAATCTTTCTGTCACGTAAAAGGAACTGCGGAATTTTTCACCCAATCCTCTCAATCCACTTTTGCCGCAGAACATGGAGTAGTAGAAGAAGAAGGTCTGGAGAACAACAACAATCCTCCATTTTGAAGTTTTTGCTTTTTATCTATTTACTATATTAACAAACCCAACACCTCTAAATTTTCACCCTGTGACAATCTTACATAATGTTCTATCACCTAATTCACACCAGTGTAGATTCTGTTTCTTCTCAGAGGGTAGGTAATTTTCTCCATGGACGAAGGTCAAAAATAGCATTGTCCAGGGGGTTAGAACTCTTCAAAACAGGCAGAGAAATATTCCCTGCACTTTGGACTCCCACATCTGTTGAACATCCTGAATAATGAGCTGGGCACTGGGACGAGTGTCCCCTCAGACATGTAGCAGATGAGAACCCCCATTTTTAAGAAGGTGAAAGAATGAAGAATGGGCTGAAGTATAATCTGGTCAAAGTCCCTCCTGTGTCTGGGAATATCATGGAGCAGAACCCTTTGGGAAATATGGTAGAGCGTATGGAAACCCGCAGGTTGATCACTGACACTCATCATGGCTTGATGAAGGGCAAAGTCTTCCTGACAAACTTCATGCCCTTCTGTGATGGGGCTCCAGCACTGGTGAATGAGGGAAGAGCATGTGATATCATGTACCTGGACTTGTGCAAAACATTTGTTCCTGTGCCAGATGACATCCTTGTCTTTAACATGGAGAGAACTGGAGTTGATGGATGGATAAGGAATGGGTGGGACAGTCACAAACAAGAGTTGTAACCAACAGCTCCATGTCCGTTTGTGAAGAACAGGGATGAGCGGTGACACACAGAGACTCATATTGGAACTATTATCACTTCCATTTTTGTCAGGCACAGGGACAGTGCAATTGAGTGTTCCCTCAGCAAGACTGGGAATGACACCAAGGTGAGTGGAGTGTTTGATTGTCTGGAGGGAAGGGATGACATCCAGAGAGTTCCAGACAGGATGAGGAGATGGGCTGGTGTGAACGTCGTGAAGGTCAACAGGGCCAAGTGTAAGATACTGCACCAGGATTGGAGCAATCTCAGTAATGGATATTGTATAGCAGATGAGTTGATTAAGAGCGTTCCCAAGGAGAAGGACTTGGGTTGTGGGTGGATGAAGAACTGGACATGCCCCAGCCATGTGCACTCACAGACCAGACCCCCCGCCATGTCCTGGGCTCATCCCCACAGTGCAGGCAAGAGGTGAGGGGGTGTTTCTGTCCCTCTGCTCTGCTCTGGTGAGACTGGAGATGTGTGTTCAACTCTGGGCACCCAAGAACAAAGAAGACAAGGAAGTGCTGGAGCAGAGCTGTAGATAGCCCTGAAAGATGATAAGGGTCTGGAGTGATTGGTGTCCAGCCAAGGTAAAACCACGACCCATACATGGCTCATATCAGAGGCAGGCATAGACCTGCATTAGTGTATCCAGGCTGGGGGTGAAGCAAGTGAAGGGTTTGTGCGATGCACCTGAAAGGCAAATTGTGCCAGTGTGTGCCAGTGAATGAAGAAGAGACGTCTCAGGCTGCAATGCAAGAGAATTTTATTGAGGCGAAAGAACAATGAAAGGTCATGAGCATCCAGTGGAAGGAAGTAGTCTGAGGTACAAGCAGGGCAACCATCAGCCAAGGTCCTTTGCTTGCATTAGATTGTGTCAGAGCATCAAGGCCTTCCTGCCCTGCAGTGGGAGCAGCCCACAGGAGGTGCCCAATGATCTCCTGCTTGTGAGAAGGGGTTTGCAGCAGAGGGGACTGGACAGAGCCAAAGGGGCAATGCAGAGCAGGGAGCAGGAGGAGAAGAGAAAGGGAGATGGGCCATGTTTGCAGGCAGCGTGGGCTGGCCCCTTGGCTGCTGCCTTGCTTGGTGGCCTGAGAGCAGGAACAGGAAGTGCTGAGCCCATTTGAGAGCCTTGACTCAGAGAGGCGTCTTCAATGCCTGAGATGTGTTCCAGGGAGTGGGTGGTTGGTGTCAGGAGTGGTGCAGAGGGACCTTAGCAGATGTAGCCGCCCCTTCTGCCATAGCAGCCCAGGCCTCCCAGGCCGTAGCCATAGCCCAGCCCATAGCCAAATCCACGGCCGTAGCCAAGGCCATAGCCAAAGCCACCAAATCCCCCAGAGATGGGCTGTCCCTGGGCACTGAGTTCACTCCCAACAGCAGCCGAGGAGGTGGATCCGACGGTGGTGTTCTGGGGGAAGGAGGTCATGATGGGTCCTGGCAGGGTGACCAGCACAGGGGAAGGGTTGATGACCACGCTGGAGTCCTGGCATTGCAGAGCACAGGGCTCGTTGCAGCTGTTGGCCAGCGGGGTGGGTCCGCAGGGACGGCAGACGTCGTAGCAGGCCATGGTTGTGGTGTGGAGGGTCCCTGGAAGAGAGAGGAGTGAGGCAGGGCAGGGGTGTGGGGGTACAAGGGGTGATGATGCAGGAGGGTGAGGGAGTGTGGAGGCTGTTTTGGGGCTGTGGGGAGGCATGAGAGCTGCTGAGGCTGGGGCCGAGTGTGCTGGAAGAGAGGGGCCAGGGGTGGAGGAGGAGGAGGGTCAGGGGCTTGAAGCTCACCTGGTTGTCAGCACTGGAGCAGTAGCAGAAGGCGTGAGGAGAAGTGTGTGAAGGATAGAGGCACTGGGCCGGCTTTTATGCTGGTCTTGGAGGGGTGGGACAGCTTTGGCCCATGGCCTCGGGGCATTTTGCAGGCAGCAACTCTTGCCTGGCCCAGCCTTGGGAGTCATGWGGTGGGGAGTGTTTTCCTTCATGTAATTATGCAGTGTCATGTCCTGCCCTTGAAGCTGTGTCCATCTGACCTTGGCGGCAGCTTTCATGGGTTGGTATTTGGGACAATTTGATTTTTCGATGTGTGACAGGCCATGATGAATAAACAACCAGAGCCTAGGAGATTTGCAATGTCATCAGTGAGGTAATTTTTGTGGCTCTGGTGTGCTGTGATTTGTGGGTGCCTTTTGAAGACTGGGACTCTGTTCTGTGCCGCTGGATGTCCATCAGTCATTGTGTTGCACCCAGGAATGCCGCGGGCGCTGCTGATGTCCTGGGGAGGTCACTCTGCAATTGCTTGGAAAGGTTACAGTGCCTGGAAAGCCTTCCTGATGGATGAAAGAGAGCTCATGGCCTTGTGTCTTGAATGGGATCAAGGGAGAAGATCTGGAAAAAGAGAGGCTGCTCAGGCTGAACTTGTTCCAGTGTTATGATCCTTTTGGATTTCTCAAATTTACGTGACAGCATACTCTGTCATTTAAAGTGTACTTTTTCACCTCGTTCAGAAATTCAATAAAGAGATAGCAAGCTGTGCTCAGTCACTTTATTGCCAGGCTGATCTGTGACATCAATTCTCTTATTCCGCAATCAAGCCACAAGGTTTCAGAAAACGCATACTGTGAGATTTAAAACTGTCTTCCTCTTATCGAAACCCTGTAATTACTAATGGATAGTGATTGTGCTCCTCTTTTCACCTTTGTCATAGTGCCGGGAGTCTTTGTGTAATTCTGCAATTCCATGTTCTTTATTTGAGGCCATGACCATCTGACCTTGGCCGCAGATTTTAATTGGCGGTAATAGAGGCCAATCGATTTGTATTGTTTTTTTTGTCAGGAATGTAGAAGATGCAAACAAAGCCTACCAGAATTTGGGTGTTGTCTCACGTCTTCAGTTGATCCCCAGCCATTCCTCCTGGCCACACCTCTTTCTATGCAGCCCAGGATATGGTTGGCGTTCTGGGCTGAAAATTCAAATTGCTGTGTAATGTCCAGCTTTTGGTCCACCGGAACCCCCAAATACTTCTGTATGGTACTGCTCTCAAGGAGTTCCTCTCCCAAGCTCTTCTCATGTCAAGGATTGCGCCAATGCAGGTGTAGGACCTTGAACTTGGAATTGTTGAAGCTCAAGAGGTTCTTATGTTCTCAACATTCCCAGTGTCCCTCTTGAAGGGATCCCTCCATATTCTTGTGTCAACTGCACCACTCAGCTTCCTGGCACCTGCAAACATGCTGAGGGTGGTCTCAGTCTCATTGCCCACTTCATTGGTTATGGTATTCAAGAGCACCAGTCCAAGGTGGAGCCCTGAAGGACTCGACACCAGCCTCCCGCTGTACAGAGAGCCAGTGACCAGCACTCTCTGGCTGTTCCTCATTCATTCATTAGTCCACCCATCAAACCCATGTGTCTGCGCTTTAGAGATGAGGATGTCATGTGGGACTGTGTTAAAGCCCTGACAGAAGTCCAGGCACATGACAACAGTTGCCATTCCCTTGGCAACCAAAAAATTCGAGCAGGGAAGGGCCTGGTGGACCTGGAGGAGCAGAAATGCATCATGGGGTGGCCATGAACACTTTGCAGAGAAAAGTTCCAGCATTTACCAGGACAGGATTAGGAAAAGAAATACAAGCAGGTTGAGGGAGTTGACCCTTCTGTCCCCCACTACTGGTAGGGTTCCACAGTGGAACAAGGACATGGACATGGTTGACCAAGAGCAGTGCGGGGAGACCATGACACTGATGGGACTGGGGTATCCTTAAGATGAGGAGAAGCTGAGAGAGCTGGGAGTTCTTTGAGGCAGGAGGCAAGAATGCAAATGGACCATGTTGTCCATATCCCATGGCATGACCTCAGTGATGACACTCCAATTCTCCTAAGCTGTGGTTGAACCTTCTTCGTGTCATGACATGCACAATCAACAACACCACCTTGGTCTCTAATTCTCGCACTTAAGAGGTGCTGCCAAGATCAGATTGACATGATCCAAGGGCAGGACATGGAAATGCACAGTTTCAGAAAGGAAGAACTGGACCATGACAGGGAAGGAAAGAGGAGCTTGCTGAAGGTCCATTAGTAATTATTGGATTTTGCATACAGGAACATTAGACTAAGGCTTCCAAGTTCAAAGTTATGAAAACTTGTGGCTTGAATGCGGAAAAAGGGATTTGATGTCACAGAGCAGACTGGGAAAAAAGGGATTGGGCCCCATTTGTTGTTTGTATATAGGATACATTAATGAGGCTGAGGAATAGACTTTAATTGACAGAGTACATTGTCAAGCAAATTTCAGAAAACCAAATGGTCCATTAAAATTAAACAAGTTAAGCCTGAACAGCCTCTACTTTTGCAGATCCTCTCTCTTGATCCCATTCAAGACACAAGGGCATGAGCTCTCATTCATCAGGAAGCGCCCTCAGACCCTGGGACCTTTCCAAGCAATTGCAGAATGACCTCCCCAGGACATCAGCAGCTCCCTCGGCATTTCTGGGTGCAACACAATGACTAATGGACACCCAGTCACCCAGAAGAGGGGCCCAGTCTTCACAAGGAACCCACAAAGCACAGTAAACGAGGGCCAGAAAATGACATCGCTGATGACATTGCACCTCTGCTGTGCTCTGGTTGTTTATTCAGCCCTCCCTGATATGTATCTAATAATCAAATCATCCCAAATACCAACCCATGAAAGCTGCCTCCAAGGTCAGATGGACACAGCCTCAAGGGCAGGACATGGAATTGCAGAAATACATGAAGGAAAACATTCCTGAACTCATGACTCATAAGGCTGGGCCATGCAAGAGCTACTGCGTGCAACATGCCCCAAGGTCATGGGCCAAAGCTGTCCCACCCCTCCAGGACCAGCATAAAAGCTGGCCCAGCACCTTTCTCCCGCACACGCTTCTCCTCAAGCCTTCTCCTTCTCTGGTGCCGACAACAAGGTGAGCCTCAAGCCCCTGACCCTCCTGCTCCTGCTCCTGCCCCCTGGCCCCTCTCTGCCAGCTCGCGCAGCCCCAGCCTCAGCAGCCCTCACGCCTCCCCACAGCCCCACAACAGCCTCCACACTCCTCACCCTCCTGCATCACCGCCCCTCGCACCCCTTTAAACCCCTGCCCTGCCTCACTCCCCTCTGTCTTCCAGGGACCCTCCACACCACACCCATGGCCTGCTACGACGTCTGCCGTCCCTGCGGACCCACCCCGCTGGCCAACAGCTGCAACGAGCCCTGTGCCCTGCAATGCCAGGACTCCCACGTTGTCATCAACCCTTCCCCTGTGCTGGTCACCCTGCCAGGACCCATCATGACCTCCTTCCCCCAGAACACCACCGTCGGATCCACCTCCTCGGCTGCTGTTGGGAGTGAACTCAGTGCCCAGGGACAGCCCATCTCTGGTGGATTTGGTGGCTTTGGCGGCTTTGGCTATGGGCTGGGCTATGGCCGTGGATTTGGCTACGGGCTGGGCTATGGCTATGGGCTGGGAGGCCTGGGCTGCTATGGCAGAAGGGGCGGCTACATCTGCTAAGGGCCCTCAGCACCACTCCTGACACCAAGCAACCACTCCCCGGAACATGTCTCAGGCATTGAGGATGTGTGCCTGTGCCAAGGCTCTCAAATGGGCTCAGCACTTCCTGTTCCTGCTCTCAAGCCACCAAGCAAGGCAGCAGCCAAGGGTCCAACCCAGGCTGTCTGCAAACATGGCCCATCTCCCTTTCTCTTCTCCTCCTGCTCCCTGCTCTGCATTGCCCCTTTGGCTCTGTCCAGTCCCCTCTGCTGCAAACCCCTTCTCACAAGCAGGAGATCATTGGGCACCTCCTGTGGGCTGCTCCCASTGYRGGGCAGGAAGGCCTTGATGCTCTGACACAATCTAATGCAAGCAAAGGACCTTGGCTGATGGTTGCCCTGCTTGTACCTCAGACTACTTCCTTCCACTGGATGCTCATGACCTTTTACTGTTCTTTTGCCTCAATAAAATTCTCTTGCATTGCAGCCTGAGTCGTCTCTTCTTCATTCACTGGCACGCACTGGCACAATTTGCCTTTCAGGTGCATCGCACAAACTCTTCACTTGCTTGACCCCAGGCCTGGATACACTAATGCAGGTCTATCCCTGCCTCTGACACAAGCCCCTCCTGCGTCATGTGTTTACGTTGTCTACACACCAGCTGCTCCAGCCCCTCGTCATCTTTCAGGGCTATCTACAGCTCTGCTCCAGCCCATTAATGTGTTCCTTATCCTTGGGTGCCCAGAGTTGAACACACATCTCCAGTCTCACCAGAGCAGAGCAGAGGGACAGAAACACCCCCTCACCTCTTGCCTGCACTGTGGGGATGACACACAGCTCCCAGGACAYGGGACCTTTCCGGTCTGTGAGTGCTCATGACCAGGGCATGTCCAGTTCTTCATCCACCCACATGCCAGGTCCTTCTCCTCTGGGCTGCTCTCAAGCCCCTCAATGTCCAGTCTACAGCCATGTTTGGCATTGCTCCCAACTACGTTCAGGAGCTTGCACTTGGCCACATTCAGCTTCATGAGATTGAGAATATCCCACACCCCCAACCTGTTCCAGCCCCTCTGGATGTCATCCCTTCCCTCCAGACAACCAATCACACCACTCAGCTTGGTGTGGTCCCTGATTTTGCTGAACATCACACCCAATCCCACCATCCATTTCCCCAACAAAGATGGAAAATAACACTGGTCCTAATAGGAGCCTCTTCAGGTCACCAGTCATCCCTTTTCTCCACACACATGGAGCCAGTGACCACAACAGCTTCACTTAGACCATCCTCTTTGAGTTAGATCATCCCACCCATTCCTTATCCACCACATGGTCCAACCAAACAACTCCACATCTTTCCAGACTAGAGACTTGGATGCCTTCCTGCTACAGGAACAAATGCTGTGCCCAAGTCCAGGTACATGATATCATTCCCTCTTTTCTCATCCAACAGTGCCAGGACCAATACCAACTCATTAAAAGATGCCACCAAGATCAGACAGACACGGCCTCACGAGCAGGACACGACACTGCAGAGGTGAGGGAAGCGAAACACTCCCCACCTTATGATTTGCCAGAGCTGCTGCCTGAAAAAATGCCCCAATGTCATGGCCAATGGCTGTCTCAAACCTTCAGCCCCACAGCATCCTCAAAGCCATACTGTGGATGTTATCCAGCGTAGTCTTGTCTTCCTTATTCCCGATAAGCCAGAGATCAAAAGTCCAGTATCACCAGAACAGAGCAGAGGGGCAGAATCTCCCTCACCAGGGTTGGAGCAATCCCAAACATGCATGATACAGGCAGGGTGATGTAAGGGGATTGAGTGCAGCCCCAAGGAGGAGCACTTGGGGTGTTGGATGAAGAATTGGACATGTCCCAGCCATATGCACTCTCCAACCAGAAACTCCCCTGTGTCCTGGGCTCGTCCCCACTGTGTGGGCAGCATAAGAGAGCGGGAGAATCTCACCCTCTGCTCTCCTGTACTAAGACCAGAGTTCTGTGTTGAACTCTGAGCCCCCAAAGACAAGGAAGACATGGACCTGCTTGAGCGGATCTGTAAATGATCGTGGATGGTGATAAGGGTCAGGAGCAACTGGTGTCCAGCCAAAGTGAGCACACAACCTGGAAGATGATGAGGGGCTTGTGCCAGAGGCAGGGATAGACCTGACTTAGGGTATCCCAGCATATTATTCAGGAGATGAAGGGTTTGTGTGTTGATGCACCCGAGGAGCAAAGTGTGGCAGTGAGTAACGGAACTGAGAAAGTAACACCTAAAAGAGGTCTTGGAGCACTTTTTCACCCACTCCAGTGGCAACCACAACCCTGGTTTAGTATTGAGTGAGACTGCAAGAGTCTCGGGAGAAGATAGAAGATTGGGTCATCTGAAGCTGTGATGCAAGAAAACTTTATTGAGGTAGAGGAGTGAGAGGCTAGCAGCAGCCAGTGGAAGGGCTGGGCTGAGGTGCAAGTAGGGCGACCATCAGCCAAGATGCTTTGTTTGCAGGATGTTGTGCCAGACTTTCTGCCTTGCAGAGGGATGAGCCCAGTGGAGGTGCCTGGTGGTGTCTGGCTTGGGAGGTGTTTGCAGCACAGGAGATGGCAGGTAGACCAAGTGGCAATGTAGAGCAGGGAGTGGGAGAAGAGCAGGAGGCAGATGGGCCATGATTGCAGGCAGCCTGGGCTGGCCCGTTGGCAGCTGCCTCGCTTGGTGGCCTGAGAGCAGAAGCTGGAAGTGCTGAGTCCGTTTGAGAGGCTTGGCCCAGAGAGGCGTCCTCAATGCCTGAGATGTGTTCCAGGGAGTGGGTGGTTGGTGTCAGGAGTGGTGCAGAGGGACCTTAGCAGATGTAGCCGCCCCTTCTGCCATAGCAGCCCAGGCCTCCCAGGCCGTAGCCATAGCCCAGCCCATAGCCAAATCCACGGCCATAGCCCAGGCCATAGCCAAAGCCACCAAATCCCCCAGAGATGGGCTGTCCCTGGGCACTGAGTTCACTCCCAACAGCAGCCGAGGAGGTGGATCCGACRGCGGTGTTCTGGGGGAAGGAGGTCATGATGGGTCCTGGGAGGGTGACCAGCACAGGGGAAGGGTCGATCACGACACGGGAGTCCTGGCATTGCAGGGCACAGGGCTCGTTGCAGCTGTTGGCCAGTGGGGTGGGTCCGCAGGGTCGGCAGAGGTCGTTGCAGGCCATGGGTGTGGTGTGGAGGGTCCCTGGAAGAGAGGGGGTTGAGGCAGGGCAGGGGTGCAAGGGGTGGGAGAGGTTGTGGTGCAGGAAGGGGAGGGAGTGTGGAGGCTGTTGTGGGGCTGTGGGGAGATGTGAGGGCTGCTGAGGCTGGGGCTGCGTGAGCTGGCAGAGAGGGTCCAGGGGTGCAGGGGCAGGAGGGTCAGGGACTTGAGACTCACCTTGTTGTCGGCAGGAGCAAGAAGAGAAGGTGTCAGGAGATGCGTGTGAGGGAGAGAGACACTGGTCGTGGCTTTTATGCTGGTTGTGGAGGGGCGGGACAGCCTTTTCCCATGGCCTTGGGGCATTTTGCAGGCAGCAGCTCTTGCCTGGCCCAGCCTGGTGAGTCATGAGGTGGAGAGTATTTTCTTTCCCACAATTCTGCAGTGTAGTGTCCTGTTCTGTACGTGTCCATCTGACCTTAGCAGCAGCTTTTAGGAGTTGGTATTTGGGAGGATTTGATTTTTCAATGTGTGTCAGGGCGGGCTGAATAAACAACCACAGCCCAGGAGAACTGTGATGTCATCAGTGATGTCATTTTGTGGCACTGGTGTGCTGTGGTTTGTGGGTGCCCTGTGAAGACTCAGCCCCTCTTCTGTGCCACTGGATGTCCATCAGTCAATGTGTTGCACCCAAGAATGTTGAGGGAGCTGCTGATGTCCTTGGGAGGTCACTGTGTAATAACTTGGAAAGATCCTATTGCCTGTGAGCAGTTCCTGATTTATGAAAGACAGTTCATGCCCTTCTGTCTTAAATGTGAGCAGGAGGTAGAATCTGGAAAACGTGAGACTGGTTAGGTTGAACTTGTTCCCTTGTTATGGTCCTTTCGGATTTCTGAAATTTACTCGACAGTACATTCTGCCAATTAAAGTGTATTCCTTGACCTCATTCAGAAATCCAATAAATAGCAACAAACCACGCTTGATCCCTTTTTTCCCAAGCTGATCTGTGTCGTCAGTTCACTTATTCCACATTCAAGCCACAAGTTTTCATAACTTATAAGTCTTAATGTTTTGTTCCTGTGAGCAAAACCCAGTAATTACTAGCGGAGAGCCAGCAAGCTCCTCTTTCCTTCTTTGTCACGGTTTGGTTGTTCCTTTGTGGAATTGTGCAATTTCATGTCCTGCTCCTGAGGCCGTCTCCATCTGACCTCAGTGGTAGGTTTTAGTTGCAAGAATTAGAGACCAAGGTGTTGTTGTTGTAGGTGCGTGCCAGGATATGGAGAAGATTCAAGCAAAGCTTACAAAGATTGGGGTGTTGTCGGTGAGGTCATGCCATGGGATATTGACAACATGTCCTATTTGCATTCTTGCCTCCTGCCTCAAAGAACTCCCAGCTCTCTCAGCTTCTCCTAGTTTTAAGGATAGTCCAGTCCCAGCAGTGTCATGGTCTCCCCACACTGCTCTTGGTCAACCATGTTCGTGTTCTTGTTCCACTCGGGAGCCCCACCAGTAGTGGGGGACAGGATGTTCAACTCTCTCAACCTGCTTGTATTTCTTTTCCTAATCCTGTCCTGGTAACTGCTCAAGCTTTTTACCATAAAGGATACATGGCCATTGCATGATCCATTTATGCTCCAGCAGGAACAGAAGGTCCTTCTCTGGTAGAACGCTTTGGTTGCCAAGGGAATGGCAACTGTTGTCATGTGCCTGAACTTCTGTCAGGGCTTTAACACAGTCTCACAGGACATCCTCATCTCTAAAGCGCAGACATGTGGATTTCAAAGGTGGACTAATGGATGGATGAGGAACAGCCAGAGAGTGCTGGTCACTGGCTCTCTGTACAGCTGGAGGCCAGTGTCGAGTCCTTCAGGACTCTGCCTTCGACCAATGCTCTTGAATACCTTTATCAAGTGTACGAGCAGCGAGATTGAGACCACCCTCAGCATGTTTGCAGGTGCCAGGAAGCTGAGTGGTGCAGTTGACACAAGAACATGGAGGGATCCCTTCAAGATCCCTTCAAGAGGGACACTGGGAATGATGAGAATAAGAACCTCTTGAGATTCAACAATTCCAAGAGCACAGTCCTACACCTGGGCTGGGCAATTCCAGACATGAGCACAGCTTTGGAGAGGAACTCCTTGAGAGCAGGCCCATACAGAAAGACCTGAGGGTTCTGGTGGACCAAAATCTTGGCAGGAAAGAGCAATGTGAATTTTCAGTGCAGAAAAATGACCATATCCTGGGCTGCATAGGAAGAGTTGTGGCCAGCAGGAATGGCTGGGGGTCATTTGGAGACATGAGAATGTCATTACTGTCATGGCAGAGATCAAGTGGATCAAAAGATGGCCATGGCAACCTTGCAGCAAAAGAACTGAAAAAGGATTTCCAGCAGACTGACACTTCCTGTCTCCTCAGAGATAAGCATATCTTATTTGGGGTGATGTGTTGGGCTCTACAGTGGAAGAAAGACATGGACTTAGTGAAGCAAGAACAGTGCAGGGACAGCAAAAGGCTGACCAAAGAATCCTTGCTGTGATTAGAAATGAGAGACCGGCAAGGTTTATTTTAGCCAGGAGGCAAGACTGGACAAAGGAGATGTTGTGAGTGTTCCATGGCATGACCTCAGTCAAAACACCCCAATTCTTGTAGGCTTTGTTTTCATCTTCTACATGCTTGACACAAAACAATGATACCAATCCATTGGCCTCTACTCCTCCCAATTAAAAACTGCCATGAAGGTCAGATGTACACAGCCTCCAGAGATGGACATGGAATCACAGAATTCCACAAAGACACACCAGCACAATGACAGAAGAGGAAATAGGATCACAATGACCATCTAGTAGTAATTACTGTTTTTTCCTAATAGGAACAAAATATTATGATTGACAGGATATAAGTTACGAAATCATATGGCTTGAATGCGGAATAAGCGAATTCACATCACAGACCAGCCTGGGCAAAACATGATTGAGCATCATTGGTTGCTTGTTCATTTAATTTCTTAAAGAGATGAAGAAATACACTTTAAATGACAGAGTACCTTTTCATGGAAAATTGAGAAATCCAAATAGATGACAGCATTGGAACAAGTTCAACCTAACCAGGCTCTACTTTTCCAGATCCTCTCTGTTGATACTACGCAAGAAACAAGGGCATGAGCTCTCTTTCATCTATCAGGAAGTGCTCCCAGGCACCATGACCTTTCCAAGAGATTGTATAGTGACCTCCCAAGGACATCAGCAGCTCCCTCAGCATTCCTGGGTGCAACACAATGACTGATGAACACCCAGTGGCATAGAAGAGGAGCCCAGTCTTCACAAGGTACCCACAAACCACAGCACACCAGTGCCACAAAATGACCTCACTGATGACATCGCAACTCTGCTGGGGCCGTGGTTGTTTATTCATCCTGACCCGACACACACCTAACAATCAAATCCTCCCAAATACAAATGCAATAAAGTTGCTGCCAAGGTCAGACAGAACAGCTTCAAGAGCAGGATATTGGAATTGTAGAAAATCAGGAAGGAAAACACTTCCTGTATCGTGACTCCCCAGACTGGGCAAGGCAAGAGCTGCTGCCAGCAAAATGCCCTTAGGTCAGAGGCCAAGGTTGTCCCACCCCTCCAGGACCAGCACAAAAACCAGCCCAGCACCTCTCTCCCTCACACGCTTCTACTCACACCTTCTCCTCCTGCTCCTGCCAACAACCAGGTGAGCCTCAAGACCTTGACCCTCCTCCTCCTGCCACCCTGGCCCCTCTCTTCCAGCACACTCAGCCCCAGCCTCAGCAGCCCTTATGCCTCCCTACAGCCCCAAAACAGCCTCCACACTCCCCTCGCCCTCCTGCATCACCGCCCCTCACACCCCTTAAACCTCTGCCGTGCCTCACCTCCCTCTCTTCCAGGGACCCTCCACACCACACCCATGGCCTGCAACAATCTCTGCCGACCCTGCAGACCCACCCCGCTGGCCAACAGCTGCAACGAGCCCTGTGCCCTGCAATGCCAGGACTCCCACGTTGTCATCAACCCTTCCCCCGTGCTGGTCACCCTGCCAGGACCCATCATGACCTCCTTCCCCCAGAACACCGCCGTCGGATCCACCTCCTCGGCTGCTGTTGGGAGTGAACTCAGTGCCCAGGGACAGCCCATCTCTAGTGGATTTGGTGGCTTTGGCTATGGCCTGGGCTATGGCCGTGGATTTGGCTATGGGCTGGGCTACGGCTGTGGATTTGGCTATGGGCTGGGAGGCCTGGGCTGCTATGGCAGAAGGGGCGGCTACATTTGCTAAGGACCCTCTGCACCACTCCTGACACCAACCACCCACTCCCTGGAACACATCTCAGGCATTGAGGACGCCTCTCTGAGCCAAGGCTCTCAAATGGGCTCAGCAGTTCCAGCGCCTGTTCTCAGGGCACCAAGCAAGGCAGCAGGGAAGGGGCCAGCCTGGGCTGCCTGCAAACATGGCCCATCTGCCTCCTGCTGTTCTTCCACTCCCTGCTCTGCATCGCCCCTTTGGCTCTGTCCAGTCCCCTCTGCTGCAAACCCCTTCTCCCAAGCCAGAGACCATCAGGCACCTCCTGGGGGCTGCTCCCAGTGTGAGGGAGGAAGGCATTGATGCTCTGGAAAAACTTCCTGCAAGCAAAGGACCTTGGCTGATGGTCACCCTACTTGCACCTCAGCCCGCTCCCTTCCACTGGCTGCTCGTGACCTTTCATTCTTCTACCTCAATAAAGTTTTCCTGCATCACATTTTAAGACGACTCCTTCTTCTTTCTTCCCCCAAGACTCTTCCAATCTCACTCAGCACTAAGCCAGAACCGTAGAGGCCATTTGGGTTAAAAAGTGCACCAAGATCTGTCTTAGGATTTATTTCTCCAGTTCTACTACCCACTGGCAGACTTCCATCTTCCAGTGCATCCCACAAACCCTTCTGTTTCTAGAACACCGACCTGGATACACTAATGCAGGTCTATCCCTGCCTCTGATGCAAGCTTTTCTGGGTAGTGTGTTCACTTTGGCTGAACACCAGTTGCTCCAGCCCCTCATCATATCCTCAGCCCACTGAGAGATCTGCTCAAGCAGGTCCATGTCTTTCTTTTCATAGGGGTCCTGCAGTTGAACACACAATTCCAGTCTTATCAGAGAGGAGTAGAGGGTATGAATCCCTTCCTCACCTACTGCCCTCACTGTGAGGATGAGCCCAGGACATCGGGATTTCTTGTCGGCAAGTTCACATGTCTGGGACACATCCAGTTTTTCATCCACCAACATCCCAAGTCCTCCTCCATGAGGCTGCTCTCAATGCCCTCATCTCTCAGCCTGTATCCTGCAGGTTTGGGATTGCTCCAGTCCAGTTGCAGCAGGTTCTGCCCCTCTGCTTTTCTCTTCTCTGGTGGTACTGGAGAACTCTGTTTATCTCTGGGTTACTGGGAATAAGGAAGACAAGATGCTAGTTTAGAAGATTCAGAGCACAGCCTTGAGGATGATCCATGGCTGGAGGTTTGGGACAGCCTTGGCCAGTGGTCCTCAGGCATTTTTTCAGGCAGCAGCTTTTGCCTGGCACAGCCTGGCAAATCACAAGGTGCGGGTGTTTTGCTTCCCACAGCTCTGCAGTGTGATGTCCTGCTCTAGAGGCCGTGTCCATCTGACCTTGGCAGCACCTTTGATGAATTGGTATTGTTTCCAGAACTGGTGGATGAGGGAAGAGGGACAGATATCATATACCTGGACTTGTGCACAGTATTTGTTCCTGACTCAGACAACATCCTTGTCGCTAACCTGGAGAGATGTGGACTTGATGGTTGGACCAGGTGGTGGATAAGGAATGGGCGGGATGGTCTCACTCGAAGAGTTGTGGTTAATGTCTCCATGGCTGTGTGGAGAACAGGAATGAGTGGTGGCCCTCAGAGACTCGTGTTGGGATCATTATAATTTCCCATCTTTGTCAGGGACAGGGACAGTGCAATTGAGTGTCCCCTCAGCAAGAATGTGGATTACACCAAGCTGAGTGGTGTGGTTGATTGTCTGGGGAGAAGGGATGGCATCCAAAGGGTTCTGGACAGACTGGTGGAAAGCTTGTCAAGGTCAATGGGGCCTAGAGGAATCCTGCACCTGGATTGGATCAATCTCAGTAACAAACACTGGATGGGTGATGAGTTGATTAAGAGCATACCCGAGGAGAAGGACTTGGAGTGTTGGTGGATGAAGAATTGGACATTCCTCATCCATGTGAATGCACTGASTAAAAATCCCACATGTGCTGGGGTCACCCCACAGCCTGGGCAGCCCGTTCTGTGCCTCTGCTCCACTGTGATGAGACTGGACTTGTGTGTTCCACTCTGAGGACACAAAAAAAAGGAAGACATGGACCTACTCGAACAGATCTGTAAATGGCTTCAGGAGATAATGAGGGGCTGGAGCAACTTGTGCCCAGCAAAAGTGAACACACCACCTAGGAGGTCCTTCTGTTGGAGGCAGGAATAGACCTGCATTAGTGTATCCAGGCCTGTGTTTAAGCAACTTGAAAGTTGCTGTGATGATGCGCTGGAAGAACAAAGTGTACCAGTGGGTAGTGGAATTGGGGAAATAATACTAATAATACTAAAAGAGGTCATGGAGCAATTTTCAACAATCCCAATGGCCTCAACAACACTGGTTTAGTCTCAAAGAGTCTTGGGAGAAAAAAGAAGGAGTCATCTGAGGTTGTGATGCAGGAAAACTTTATTGAGGTAGAAGAATGAAAGGTCACGAGCAGCCAGTGGAAGGGACCTGGTCTGAGGTGAAGGTAGGGCAACCATCAGCCAAGGTCCTTTGCTTGCAGTAGGTTTGGCCAGAGCATCAAGGCCTTCCTGCCTCACAGTGGCAGCAGCCCACCAGATGTGCCTGATTGTGTCTGGCTTGGGAGAAGGGGTTTGCAGCAGAGGGGACTGGACACAGCTAAAGGGGCGATGCAGAGCAGGGAGTGGGAGAAGAGGAGGAGGCAGATGGGCCACGTTTGCAGGCAGCCCGGGCTGGCCCCTTCCCAGCTGCCTTGTTCRGTGCCTTGAGAGCAGGAACTGGAAGTGCTGAGGGCGTTTGAGAGCCTTGGCCGAGAGAGGCGTCCTCAATGCCTGAGACGCGTTCCAGGGAGCCGAGCTGGTGGTGTCAGGAGTGATGCTGAGGGCCCTTAGCAGATGTAGCCGCCYCTTCTGCCATAGCAGCCCAGGCCTCCCAGCCCATAGCCAYAGCCCAGCCCATAGCCAAATCCACGGCCATAGCCAAGGCCGTAGCCAAAGCCACCAAATCCACCAGAGATGGGCTGTCCCTGCACACTGAGTTCAGTGCCCACAGCAGCCGAGGAGGTGGAACCGACAGCGGTGTTCTGGGGGAAGGAGGTCATGATGGGTCCTGGCAGGGTGACCAGCACAGGAGAAGGGTTGATGACAACGTGGGAGTCCTGGCATTGCAGGGCACAGGGCTCGTTGCAGCTGTTGGCCAGCGGGGTGGGTCCGCAGGGGCGGCAGAGGTTGTTGCAGGCCATGGTTGTGGTGTGGAGGGTCCCTGGAAGAGAGAGGGTTGTGAGGCAGGGTAGGGATGTGGGGGTGTGAGGGGCGGTGATGCAAGAGGAGTGTGGGAGTGTGGAGGCTGTTGTGGGGCTGTTGGGAGGCGTGAGGGCTGCTGAGGCTGGGGCCAAGGGTGGTAGAAGAGAGGGGCCAGGGGTGCAGGAGGAGGAGGGTCAGGGGCTTGAGACTCACCTTGTCTTCAGCAGAGGAGGAGAAGTGTGTGAGGAGAAGTGTGTGAGAGAGAGAGGCACTGGGCTGGCTTTTATGCTGGTCTTGGAGGGGCGGGACAGCCTTGTCCCATGGCCTTGGGGCACTTTGCACACAGCAACTCTTGACTGGCCCAGCCTTGGGAGTCGTGAGCTGGGGAGTGTTTTCCTTCATGGAATTCTGCAGTGTCATGTCCTGATCTTGAGGCTGTGTCCATCTGACCTTGGCAGCAGCTTATAATTATGAAAATTAGAGATTAATGTGGTTTTTTTGATGACATCTATCAAGACACGTAGACGATTCAACCAAAGCTAAGGAGAACTGAGGAGTCGTCAGTGAGGTCATGCCATGGCATAGATGACACATCCCATATGCATTCTTGCCTCCTGCCTCAAAGAACTCCCAGCTCTCTCAGCTTCTCCTCATCTTAAGGATACCCCAGTCCCATCAGTGTCATGGTCTCCCCGCACTGCTCTTGGTCAACCATGTCCATGTCCTTGTTCCACTCGGGAGCCCTACCAGTGGTAGAGGACAGGATGTTCAACTCTCTCAACCTGCTTGTATTTCTTTTCCTAATCCTGTCCTGCTAACTGCTAGAGCTTTTTATTCCAAAGAGTACATGTCCACCTCATGATCCACTTATGCCCCTGCAGGATTACAAGGACTTTCCCTGTTCGAATTCTTTGGTTGCCAAGGGAATGGCAACTGTTGTCATGTGCCTGGACTTCTGTCAGGGCTTTAACACAGTCCCACATACCATCCTCATCTCTAAAGCACAGACATGTGGGTTTCAAAGGTGGACTAATGAATGAATGAGGAACAGCCAGAGAGTGCTGGTCACTGGCTCTCTGTACAGCTGAAGGCCAGTGACGAGTCCTTCAGGGCTCTGCCTTTGACCAGTGCTCTTGAACACCTTTATCAAGGCTTTGAGTAGCGAGATTGAGACCCCCCTCGGCATGTTTGCAGGTGCCAGGAAGCTGAGTGGTGCAGTTGACACAAGAACAATGAGGGATCCCACCAGGAGCGGCATGGGGAAAGTTGAGAACATAAGAACCTCTTGAGGTTCAACAAATCCAAGTTCATGGTTCTGCACCTACATTAGGGCAGTCACAGACAGGAGCACAGCTTGGGAGAGGAACTCCTTGAGAGCAGTTTCACCGAGAAGGATTTGGGGGTACTGGTGGACCAAAAGCTGGACATGACACAGCAATTTGAATTTTCAGCCCAGAAAAGCAATCATATCCTTGGCTGCACAGAAACAGGTGTGGTCAGCAGGAATGGCTGGGGGTCAATTGAAGACATGAGAAAACACCCAAATTCTTGTGGGCTTTGTTTGCATCTTCTACATTCCTGACATAAAACAATACCATTGGCCTTTATTTCTCCCAGTTAAAAGCTGCCACCAAGGTCAGATGGACACGGCCTCAAGGGAAGGGCATGGAATTGCAGAACTTCAGGAAAGAAAACACTCTCTACCTCATGACTCACCAGGCTGGTTCAGGCAAGAGCTGCTGCCTGCAAAATGCCCCAAGGGCAGGGGACAAGGCTGTCCCGCCCCTCCACGACCAGCATAAAATCGGCCCAGCACCTACCTGCCTCACACACTTCTCCTGACGCCTTCTCCTCCGGTGCCCAAAACCAGGTGAGCCCCAAGATCCTGACCCTCTTGCTCCTGAACCCCTGGCCCCTCTCTTCCAGCTTGCTCAGCCCCAGCCTCAGCAGCCCTCACACCTCCCCACAGCCCCACAACAGCCTCCACACTCCCTCACCCTCCTGCATCACCGCCCCTCGCACGCCCCCACACCCCTGCCCTGCCTAACACCCCTCTCTCTTCCAGGGACCCTCCACACCACAACCATGGCCTGCAACAACCTCTGCCGHCCCTGCGGACCCACCCCGCTGGCCAACAGCTGCAATGAGCCCTGTGCCCGCCAGTGCCAGGACTCCAGTGTCGTCACCAACCCTTCCCCCGTGCTGGTCACCCTGCCAGGACCCATCATGACCTCCT
>RAHL01000918.1:0-27976 GCA_003713215.1 Paradisaea rubra | reverse complement strand
GTTGTGCCAGGGGAGGTTTAGATTGGATATTAGGAAAAATTTCTTCATGGAAAAGGTTGTCAAGCATTGGAAGAGGCTGCCCAGGGAAGTGGCTGAGTCACCATCTCTGGAGGGATTTAAAAGTCATGAAAGACATGTAGATGTGGTGCTTTGGGACATGGTTTAGTGGTGGACTTGGCAGTGTTAGTTTAACGGTTGGAGTCGATGATCTTAAAAGGCTTTTACATCCTAAATAATTCTATGATATGCACACAAGTGTATACATACACTTCTTAGCTTTTTATTCTTATTTTAAGCATGTTCCTCATCAGAATACAGACATATTGTCACATAATTTTACAAATATAAGTTCAAGCAACTCTTCAAAATTACTTTTTTCCCACTAGAATGCACAAGATTCTTCAGTGTACTAAAGAAAGAGTCCTTTTAGATTTCAGTTTTACACTGATGACAACCTAACTTAGCATTAGTTAGCAACTATCTATGAGGAAGAGAAAAGGACATCCAAATATACAAAGATAATATATAATCGTATTCCATATACCTATGGAGTTACTGGGCACAATCCGAAAAAGTAATGGCTCAATTTATTAAAGGAAGAAAACTAGACAAGTCTGTCTAAATTTTAATTTTTGCTCTTGGGGGAAAATTATTTTAAATATGTTGCGAGATTTAGTTATTTTAATAGAAACAATGTTACTGATGCCTATGTTCTGAGATGCAAAGAGCTATAAAAGCAGAGTATTAATACTGTGTTTGTTAATGATATTAATCTCTGCAGCGTTATGAGGAAAATCTGTAATATCTAAACACATATTTTACCTATCACTGTATTTACTGCTGTATGGCAAAATTTTAACCACAGGTCACAGCATTTCACAGTGCAAGACACAGTTCTTTTTTTCAGAATGCCTACATAAGGGCACCCAAACAGTAATAAAAACATGTGTACCATAAGTCTTCCAAACATACTCATTAAAAAGTCTACTACAGGACATTGTTCCTTGCTTCCACAGGACAGTTTTCTGTGCAAGAACCACCAATGAATGATGCCTAACACTCCTATTCTTTGCACTGGCTCAGCTTACAGCATTTCAGAGTGCACTGAAAGATTTTCTGTTCCAGTCAGACAAGTAAGATGAATCTCAAGAAAAGTCTTGAAAAAAGTTAGGAGGCACAAGCATGGTACCACATGTCCTCAGTGGTACCATTTCCTCATCTTACTCCACACCTTCTTCCTACGATTTGCATGATATCCCAATATATTCTCTTTTCACTGATGCCATAGCCAAGATTTCCCCCCTTTCTTTCAACAACGCCTTTCTAATAGCGAGCCTAAGAACAAGTTTGAAAGGAAAAGAAGAACAAAACATCTTCAAATAAAACAATTTAAATTGTATTTTTCCTGCATATTTTCTCCTTCCTTAAAATGAGAAAAAATGATGGGGAGAAGTGTATATACTGACTTGCATGCTAAGAATAAGAGAAAACTCTTACTTTCTGATGTTTGGCTCCACGGATATGGGCAGCGTAAGCATCTGCTCCTGTACAAGACACATCACAAAGCTCACAGCGCAACTGATTCTGAGTTCCACGAGCAGAAGTACTGTTGTTATTGGTGTTCTGGGAAGCTTTTAATGCCGCTTCTTTCTTTTTGTGTTTCTGGCCTTCTAAGTGTTCTTTATAAGTCTGTTTAAATAAAAAATATACACAGCTGGTTTTGTACTGCTCGTTCATCACTCATATGTATAAATGTAATATAGAACATAGCATAAAACACATGCTTTGTATGAAAAATACTTCCTACACTGAACATTGCTTCCATATGACATGTTTTAAGGCATAAGCAGGCCACTTCCAAAACCAAGATATTTTCTTCACCACCAGGATTCCCCTTTTAAGTAATACAATATGGTCTTTACTCCTCTACCTTCTCACTTCCTCAATCAAGTACTGGTCAACATATATTTTGAAAGCTTGATAAGATCAGAAAACTGTCTCAGTTGCATTTTCCTACATTGCATTAAATTATTCTTGATTTTGAATTTTCCTCAAACTGCAAGACCACAGTTATTAAATGTATCCAGATAACTAAAAAAATAAATTCAAAAAAGGTAGCTCATAAATAAAGCTGCACTGAAAATAAAATACAGAAGTTGCTATTTGTTCCTATACTAACATTGGCAATCTATGGAGCAGACAGGGTGGAAAATAATGACAAATTTACCTAAAGAGTAAGAACTGTTTTGCCAAACACACACACAAACACTTAATGAATCGATATTTACTTTTTATGAACTTGTATCCCCTTTAAAAGTAAACTAGGATGCTGGAATAAAATGAATACATTTTCAGGATTACCATTCATAAAGTTTTGAAAAAAGTATTTTCAAAGAAGTTTGCTATGTTAAAAAAACAAACAAAATTCAAAGTTTAGAATACTTCTGGAGTCCAAAGCACAGCTGAAGCTTCTCTGTACAAGCTAAGGGGATGCATCTTTTTGTCTTCTCATATGGCCTCTTTCTACCATAACACACATTTTCATTTAATTATTCCTTTAGAACAAGTATAGAATCAGGTCTTCAAAAATTAACAAATATTCTTAAAGGGGCCATTTTTTAGCTGAAAAAATTATTATTAAAGCATATAGCAGAATGTTACATAATACAGGTACCTGTGGTCCAGCACAACTGATCTTGCAAACATCACAGTAGTGGATCTGGGGTGGTTTGGGAGGTTGCTTTGGTTTCAGTTGCTTATTTTGGAATGGTGCCTTTTTAGTAAAGGTGGTCCCTGTCCAAGCAGCTGTTGCAGCAGCAGCTGCTGCTGCCGCTGCCTGTTTCTGCTGCTGCTGCTGCTGCTGGTAATAGGATGATGCAGCTGAATATACTGCAGCTTCATAGCCAGAATAAGAGGTACCTCAAAGATCAAAATAAAATAAATGTTACATCACTGTACATCATGTATCAATTACATAATACACTAATTCCAAGCATATTGCATAATAGAGTAGGATATAAATGATTTATTGAGATCTTGTCAGGCAGTCTGAATTTTTCTTTATGCTTCACAGTGCACAAATACATAGCATACCATTTGTATCCGGAGTATATTTGATTTTAGACAAAACTTTGCAGACACACTGTTCTGTTAAATATATCAAAGCATCCCTAAAGAATATGTGAAATTTCCTGGTACGACTGGTAAGACTGAATATGATGCAACAAGAATTTTAATAAAAGATTTATCAAAGGTCACTTGAAATAAGCAGTCTTCCAGAGCCAGATTTACTGTTCAAGTTCCAAACAGAAAAGAAGGTCAGATATTATGTAGACTAAGGAAAAAAAATAAAAGAAGATACAAGACAGAATGCAATAGCATTAGCTGTTCTATTTCAAGCGGGTTGCAGCACACCCTGTCTAGACACTCCTTGATTTCTAGTATCAAACTTTAATCAATCAAGGAAACTGGGCTTTCATACCTTTTGAGCCAGTTTTCCCATAAACTTTATACATCTACTGGTTCAACTATTTTAATCCTCTGATCAAGTTCTGTTTCAATGAAGTCTTACAATCCATTTTTAAACAGAAAACAAACCAAAACAAATAGTTCAAGGTAGCTATAATATGCCAGTTGATTACCATCTGGCCATAGAATTAACATCTTTTCACCTTTAACTACTTTTTGGATTTCTAGTGTTTGAAGGAAAGTCTTTCTTTGTAGCACCCATTCTCCTCCCATCTTGGATCGAGACAACCCAAACTTACAAGATTTATATTTGACTGCTTCTCCTTGTCTCTGTAATTGCTGCTTGATGGCAGCATGCTCCAAATTTCCCTGGGTTATATTTGTGTTCCCTTATTTTTTCTATCCCCCATCTTTTCTCTCCAAACTTTACAGTAAGTCACAAAACACTTGTACACATAGCAATGTCAACGCTTTGTATATCCTCACATGTAACACAATAGGCACATACAAACATCAAACCTCTTTTAAAGAGACATATTTTGCCATTATTATGATTTAA
Organism: Paradisaea rubra; assembly: GCA_003713215.1. NCBI lineage: Eukaryota > Metazoa > Chordata > Aves > Passeriformes > Paradisaeidae > Paradisaea > Paradisaea rubra. The sequence continues at coordinate 23,949 of RAHL01000918.1, read as the reverse complement.
CTGGTTGATATTTCTCAGTAGACTATGATGTAATTGAACACAAACTGCTAAAATGCTGAGTATTTAAATCATCTCCTGTAACAAATGCAAAGATCCCAGCAATATAATATGCAAAATTCTTACCAGAGTAAGTAACCGCTGTTGTACTGTATGTTGCACTTTGAGTATAGGATGGAACAACAGTAGCTGCAGCTGCTACCGGCTGCACGGTAGAGGATACTGGATATATAGAAAATGTAGTTGTTGCTGGACTTGGGGTTGCAGGTTTTATAGCTGTCACTTGTCGTGTTTGCTGGGCTTGGGTATACTGAGTTGCCCCTTGGCTATATCCTGCTTTTGGAGCTAATTAGGATAGAAAATAGAAGTGTACAAACATGGATATGCTTTAGTTGAATGAAATGCAAACCATATTAAGCGATACTTAATGATATGCTAGAGAATAAACACATTATCAAGTGGGTTTTGTTTTAGTTTGGTTGGTTTTTGCCTTTTTTTGGTTGGATTTTGTTTGGGTTTTTTACAGTAATGGTTATGCTTCAGCTACCATATATCCCACAATGGTTTAATCACATCACAGCTCACACTAGCAAGCCTCAGATTTATTTACGTATTTTTAACTGTGCTGTCATGTTTTTAAACAACCTTCTCCTTCAATGGTTTTATTAGAGTACACACTAAACCAAAGAACATCTAAACTTTGCTATTATTTCCAATTATAGTAAAAAAAAAAGTAAATAGGATTTATGCTTTGTAGCATTTATGATACCAATAATTAAAGAACTGCATATATTAACTAAAGAATTTTTTTTAAAAAGTCTTTCTAACCAAGTTAGCATCTGAACCCACCATTGACTTTTTCAACCTACTTCAGCAAAAATGTTTGCCTAGAAGTACGTTTTGAGTGTATTAATAACAATCCAAACCTCAAAGATAGTTACTTATAGCAATGTCACAATGATGTTCAAGTTCTAGGTGCATCAAGTTTTTTCTACACATTGACAGGGATTACATGTTGTCTTGGTTTGAAAGACAGATGTCTGCCAAGGAAGGCAGAAACCTCCCTTGGAATGGAGAATATGATTCCCCCCCCCCCGGAATTATTATAACTTTGAAATTAAGGGGCTTTCAGGCAAAAATATGGGAAAAAGAATAACAGTTCTTTACTAGTATGTATAACAAGGCAAACAAACAACAACAGTGGCATCGACAACAAACAAAACCAGAAACCCAGTAGCAGCTTTCTCGACTGCAGGCACTTTCTCCTTTGGTGTAGTTACGGTTGCAGCCAGCAGGGGCGCTGTTAGCTCCCAATCGGGCAGGGCGCGTGCGATGATTCCCCTGCGGCTGCAGGGGCTGTGGCACGACTTTCGGCCGTTTCCCTCCACGCGGTAATGGCGGACGCAGCCGGCAAAAATGGATGGAGAAACAGCTCGAGGTAGCAAGCTGGGAAGGCAGGGATGAGCAAAGTCCCGGAGTGGTAGATGAGATGTACCAGAAACTCGGCAGCTGTGGCTGGAACTGCGGGGCATCCCGGCAGGGCAGGGGGTGCAGAGCTACAATGTAGCGAAAACTCGGAGCAGTGGCAAAAAAAACAGCGGGGGCAGGGCAGCGGCAGCCGGGCTCCGAGCCGGGCAGGGAAAAGCTCCCTGGGAGGAGGAAAGGGGCTCGGGGATCCCGGGGTTTTCCCCTGAGGCACCCGAGCAGATGGTCAAAGTCCATTTTTTAGTGTGGTAAGGTGTTAATAAGGTCCCAGTTCAGTGGCTGCTCTCACGAGCAGAGGCTCACCCCACGGCAGAAGAAGCAGGACCGGGCTGGGCTCCGGCAGCAAATTCCCTCCCCCAAGCAGCAGCTCCGACCGTCCTCCTCCGAAGGGGAGAACAAGAGAGGGCTAGGAGCTGCACCCAGCCCAATTCTCGCGGTATCTCTGCCCCTCCACGAGAAACCCCCCAGCTAAGAGGGCAGCCAGCCATACACTTTCCGGGGAAACTTCTTTTGTCTCTCGTAAGTCCCCGGTTATTGTCTCTTAGCAACAAAAAATGGGAGAAAATTCTCAAAGAGAAAGAAACAAAAGAAGAACTCCTAAACCCCAACACATATCAAAACAATAAATAAATCTGATAATATGAAATATTCAAAGACATATTTTTAAGGTATTAAAATAGTATACAGACTGTATATAATGACAGGAGTTTGAATCATGCCACCCACCTGTCTGGTAGTATGACTCAGCCACTGAAGGTTGAGGCTGGGCAGCAGCAGCCACAGCTGCAGCAGTTGCTGTTGGTTGTTGATAGTATTGTTTGCTGTCATAAGCTACAGCTGGGGCAGTAGATCGAACATAAGAGTAGGAATCCTAAAAATTCAAAAAAGAAAACCCATCAAATTTCTCCTTAAGTATATATCTGGAATAATAAAAATCATTAGCAAAGATTTTTCTTCTATTCCACTTAAGTAGATTTAAAAAATATCTACAGATACATTATATACCAATATATGCATTAAAGAAATTAAATTTATGTTTACAGATACTTCAGGCCTGAAGACAACCCTGAATGGTCTTTTTCAGACATAATATAGGAATGAATCTCATGCTATTAAATCACTTTTTCCCTTCCAAATTATTTTTGTTACCAAAAAGCAACTCATTGCACACTAGTTTTTCATAATGACTATATCAGATTACATTCCTGTAAAATATGAAGGAAAAAAACCACCACAGATCTCCACAAACCACAATATATTCACAAGTTTACAAACGTGGAACCATGCTTGGCCCTCCCTAAGACAGGAAGAGCCACCAGAAAAAAAAAACCAATATCAAGGGGGTCCTATATTTTTTCCCTTCGGGCAGGTAGAAGGCAGTAGCTCAAAGAAAAGGGGTTAATGGAGGAAAGTCCTTGCTCGGGGCAGCAGGTGAATCCCCTCCTTACCCACCTCACCCTCCCAGGTGCCTCTGTACAATAGGTACGAAGATGTAGAAGGCCAGTCAAAGGATGATGAGGATGGAGGTCCATCTATGCCAGAGGTGTTGACAGGGTCAGAAAGGCCTACCTCCTGTATAACGACCACCTCCACGAGGAAAAGACAGGTTGCAGCTGTAGGCAGTTGCCTTCTAAGGTGAACAGAGGGTCCAATATGCTGGATGGACCCTCCTCTTAGGGAAGTGTGCTGCCTCCCTGGGGCCTGGGTTAAAGACATGACCAGGAAAGTTCTCTAGCCTGGTACAGCCCTCAGACTACTATCCATTATTGGTCTTCTACATGGGTGGTGATGAAATCACAATACGTAGTCCAAGGGCAATCAAAAGAGACTTCAGGGCCTTGGGATAGCTGGTATGGGAATCTGGAGCACAGGTTATTTTCTCCTCTATCCTCCCAGTTGTGGGCAGAAACATTGGAAGAAAAAGATGAGCCCAGTCTAATACATGGCTCCATGGCTGGTGTCACTGCCACAATTTCAGGTTTTTGTATAATGGGATGGCCTACATGACACCAGGCATGCTGGAATCAGATGGGATTCCCCCTTCTCAAAAAGGGAAGAGGGTCTTTGCTCAGGAGCTGGCAGTGCTCATTGATATAGAGCTTTAAACTAGACATGATGGGAAAGGGGGATAATATCAGGCTTGTCCTTGACAAGCTGTGGGACAACACATCAAGATTAGAGGGATGGAGTGGTAGCAAGGGCCCTCAGCCAGTGACTCTCAGATGTGCTAGCCACACTGGAGCACACTTGAAGACTTACAGAGATGAGCCAGGGGCTCCTGAGGTAATAGAAGCCACCAGGGAAACATCTCAAAGGAGGGGTGTTCCTCTAAAAAAGGTGACACAGCTGACAGCCCAGCTGAGATGCCTTTACACCAATGCACACAGCATGGGCAACAAACAGGAGGAGTTGGAAGTCTCCATGCTGCTACAAAGCTACAACCTTGTTGCCATTACTGGAACTTGGTGGGACAAATCCCATGACTGGAGTGTGGTTATCAATGGCTACAGGCTGTTCAGAAGGGACAGAGAAAAAAAGAGGGGTGGAGGGGTTGCCCCCTTTGTCAAGAAATGGATAGGTTATGAAGAGCTGTCTCTGAAGAACAGCCATGAGAAGGTTGAAAGCTTATGAGTGAGAAATAGAGAGTGAGCCAAAAAAGGGAACCCCATGGTTGGTGTTAACTACAGGCTGCTCAGTCAAGAGAAGCCTATTGACAAAGCCTTCTTCCTCCAGCTGCAGGAGACATCACACTCGCAGGTTCTCATCCTGCGGGGGGGCTTCAATCACCCCAACATCTGCTGGGAATGTAGCACAGGGAGCTGTAGGCAATCCAAGAGACTCCTGGAATGCATGGAGGATAACTTCTTGAGCCAGGTAATAGACAGCACTACCAGAGGGGATGTGTTACTGGACCTGATGGTCACCAATCTAAGTGAGCTAATGGGGGTCATCAAGATTGGAGGCAGCCTGGGCTGCAGTGATCATGCACTCATGGAGTTTGCAGTCCTGAAGAATATGGGTGAGGCAGAGTCAAGACCCAGAATTTTAGGAAAATAAGCTTCCAGCTGTTCAAGGAGTTAGTCAATAGAATCCCCCTGAGAAACTGCCCTCAGGGACAAGGAGCAGAACAGAGCTGGCAGATTTTAAGGAAGTCTTCCATTGAGCAAAAGAGCTTGCAATCCCCAGGCACAAGAAGTCAGGCAAGGAAGACAAGAGACCAGCATGGCTGAGTCAAACTAAAGGGCAAGAGGGAAATGCACAGGCAGTGGAATCAGGGACAGGTGTCCTGGAAAGCATATAGGGACACCAGTTGCGTCAGGATGATGTGTGGAAGGCCAAGGTGCAGCTGGAGCGGAACTTGACAAAGGAGGCAAAGAATAACAGGAAGGACTTCTACAGGTATGTCAGCCAGAAAAGGAAGGTCAAAGAATGTGTACCTGCCCTGCTAAACAAGGCTGGCAAACTCTCAATAATAATGAGGGAAAGGCTGAGGTACTCAACAGCTTTTTTTGACTCAGTCTTCAATGGCAACCTCTCTTCCCACACTTCTCGAGTGGATGGACCGCAAGACTGGGAGAGCAAAGTCCCTCCCACTGTAAGAGAAGATCAGGTTCATGACCACCTGAGGAACCTGAACATACATAAGTCTATAGGACCTGATGAGATGAATCAGAGTCCTGAGGGAATTGGTTGATGTAGTTGCCAAGCCACTCTCCATCATATTTGAAAAGTCATGGCAGTCAGGTGAAGTCCCAGGTGACTGGAAAAAGGGAAACATTGCACCCATCTTTAAAAAGGGTAGAAAGAAGGACCCTGGGAACTACTGCCCTGTCAGCATCACCTCTGTGCCTGGGAAGATCATGGAACAGATCCTCCTAGAAGCTCTGTTAAGGTACATGGAGAACAAGGAGGTGATTTGGGACAATCAGGACGGCTTCACCAAGGGCAAGTCCTGTCTGACCAACCTAGTGGCCATCTACGATGGAGTGACTCCATCAGTGGACAAGGGAAGGGCTACAGATGTCATTTATTTAGACTTCTGTAAAGCCTTTGATGTGGTCCCCCACAACATCCTTCTCTCTAAATTGGAGAGAGGATTCGATGGGTGGACTGTTCAGTGGATAAGGAATTGCTTGGATGGTTGCATCCAGAGTGTAGCTGTCAATGGCTCAGTGTCCCAATGGACATCAGTGACAAGTGGTGTCCCTCAGGGGTCTGTATTGGGACCAAGTGCTATTCAGTGTCTTCATCAATGACATAGATAAAAGGATCAAGTGCACCCTCAGCAAGTTTGCAGATGACACCAAGCTGAGCAGTACAGTTGACACTCCTGAAGGATGGGATGCCATCCAGAGGGACCTGGACAAGCTCAAGATGTGGCCCATGGGAAACTCATGAGGTTCAACAAGACTAAGTGCAAGGTGCTGCACCTGGGTCTAGGCAATCTCTTGTATCAATACAGGGTGGGGAATGAAGAAATTGAGAGCAGCCCTGCCAAGGACTTGGGGGTGCTGGTGAATGAAATCATAGAATCATTACAGTTAGAAAAGACCTCTAAGATCACCAGGTCCAACAGTCAACCTAGCACCACCACCATGTTCACTACTAAACCATATCCACACATTTTTTGAACAGGAATGATGACCACCACTTCCCTGGGCAGCCTGTTCCAGTGCTTTAGAACCCTTCCTGTGAAGAAATTTTTCCCTAATATCTAAACCAAACCTCCCCTGGTGCAACTTGAGGCCACTTCCTTTTGTTCTGTCACTTGTTACCTGTGAGATGAGACTGAGACCCACCTCACTACAACCTCTTTTCAGAGCAGTAAGATCTCCCCTCAGCCTCTTCTTCTCCAGGCTACACAACCCTAGCTCCGTCAGCCACTCCTCAGAAGACTTATGTTCCAGACCCTTCACCATCTTCACTGCCCTTCTTTGGACACGCTCCAGTGCCTCAATGTCTTTCTTGTAGTATTTTTCTTTAATTTAGAGGACTCTTTTCTATCTGAATGCATCTAATAACTGACTAGTTTAACAACCTTGTAATTATGTGTAAACATGCTACTGGAAAGACTCCTACATTTTGGTTCATTACCATATGTAACAAAGTACAAAGCCATACAAAGGAATTCATAATATACAGCAACAGTATAGTAGCTTTAAACAAATAAAAATGCAAATTAGAGTTTAGATAATGCCTTGATAAAGTTAGGACTAAAAGTTAAAGAATTTTTACAAGGGACATACTATTTAATGTCCTCTGTCTCATAGTAAATGCACATTTTAATTATAAGTCCCACCATAAGAGTTTGATAACTTGCACATAAAACACCAGCCTAGAAATATCCACTGAAGACTACTAACAAATGCTAATGTAGCAAAAAAGCTGATAAAAATACAAATAAAGCTCACATTTCTAATAAGAAAATACCTGGCCATGTAAAACCGCTCATCTTTCTGCATCTAAGCTGTCTGATTGAAACCAGTGGGCTAGGGTTACTGATGTATATATACCCTTGCATTGTGTCAATCTAGACAGACAGAAAAGACTGCAACTTCTCACTCTTTGGAGTAAACACTTATCTTAAATAAGTCCCAAGATAACCACTACATACTAAAATCTTCCAACTGCAAAACTGGTGCAGCACTGATTTGTACTGCTTAATTTCTTTATTCCTGAAGAGAAATACCAGTCACTGACAGGATGTTGTTTCATAAGACATTTAAGCCAGTGTAAGAATGGGAAGTTGTCTGAGGTACCATCACATCTCTCCTCACCCTACATGATCCCACATCCATCTCTTGCATTGGCACCACAACTGTGCAGAACCAAGGAAATTCTGCAGAAGCCTGTCAATCCCATGGAAAGATGCTGTTCCTTTTTTAGTTGGTTAACTTTCTTTGGAATCCTTATCCTGAACTGACCCACTCAAATGCTGACAACTGCTAGATTCAATGCAAAGAAGTGTCAGTAAAGGTCAGAGCGAGATGAAAACAGACAAGTTTCCTTTTGTAAAAGCCTATAGCCACACAAGGTTAAGCAGCAGTCTCACAAAGGGTACCCAAAATCTACCCAAAAGACAGTTCCCCTCCTAGAGTAATCTTCTGTCCTCTTACATTTGGTGCTAGAGCTCCTGTGGCAACTAGGAATCTGACGAGGGAACTACTTCTATCTCCCACTGAAAATTTTTATTGGAACAGTTTTTTCATCTAAATCAGTTCCATGACCCATTTTATCGCATGCCACTTGGACATTTAGGCTAGCCAAAACAAGTATTTCAGCAGTAGTTCACAAAATCATTTGGAGAGAAATGTCAATTCATTGTTTATTGTGTGAATGTCTAAATCTTAGCAGTATTACTGCTGATAATCCTCTATACGCACCATACAGGACTGCAGTCACTTCACATTCTATCAGTTTTAGCTGAGATCCATGGAAGAATAAATATAAATATCACCACATTCTCTTATCCAAACAGGCCTCCTCCTTTTAACATATCATTTAAAAATGACACAAGTTTTTTTTTTTAAAAACACACCTGGTAATTCTGCGTAGTGACAGGAGGTGGTGGTGGTGGAGCTTCTTGTTGCCTCTGTGTATAACCATAATCTGTAGCTGTGTGCGCTGTAGGATAGCCTCCATAAGCAGCAGCTGTTGCAGCAGCTGCAACAGCTACTGGAGCAGGCCTGGCTACTGCAACTGTAGCTGCTGCTGGAGCATAGGCTGCAGTGACAGTGTGCGCAGCAACTGGTGCCTGGTGGACAGTGTAGCTGGCAACTGTAGTTGGATGGGAATAAGCTACGCCCGAAGCTGGCTGCTGGCTACATTGGAAAAAGACATTAAGTAAATAATTAGATTAATCCAACATACTCATCTAATGCCTAAACATTTCAAACTCCCAGATTTGATTCATACTTGTCTGTTCAACAAACAGACCTGGAACAGCTATCATACACTGTAATGACTTTTATTACCTCTTATCCACCCCATTAAAAAGGCTGTATCATTTTGAAGTTTCTGTGAATGCAAATATATCATGCAGGCAATGACTTTCTTCTTAGCAAGGAGTGGTGATAGCTGTGTTCCACTGCTTGAAAAGAACCCAAGCCTTTCATTCAAAATAATAAAGTCTTACACAGTTATCTTTTCATGACCAATAAGTTTTTAAGTGATTTAGTGGTTCTTCAATAAAACTGATATACCTGTCAAATTAAGAAAAATACTGCTTTTCTGTGAGAGCTCATTACTGATATGCACTTGCATGATGTTTCTCAGTAAATCATATTAAAGTAATGAGATTTTAAAGACTTCTGTGAAAAATAGCTCAGAACTCTTAAATTTAAGGAAGAGACACTTTAAATATTTCTGATGTGGGACTTTTCCCACAAAAATTGAAAATTATAAAAGCTGGCCCCACTCACTCATACAGAAGTCCACTGCCTCACAACATGAAGGATCAAAAGAACGGGCAGACAAATCAAGCAAGACAACTGCTACCAGAGGTCTGGCAATCTTCCAGGCACATGCTGAGACTAATTTGCTTCTCTTAAATGTGCAGGTAAAACATTACTATGTGGCTTTTTAATAAGAATAAGTAAATATTAACAGTGAAAATAAAAAATGATGGTTTCTAAGGCTTAATTATTTGAACTAAAACTAATATTGTTGTCCTATATTGATTTATAACTTTGCATTATTATTAAAATCCTATAATAGCTATTTTTAAACAAATAAAGTGAACTGGGCAAAATATCACTATCTGGAACAATTATATGAAATAGGGGATTGAGTAATTATTATGAAATTTTTAGTACACTTCCTGTACTGATTTTCAATATTTAAGAGTCTCTACAGAGTTTCACATTTCCATAGCACTATTAAAAGATTATTCAAAAACAATTCCATGCCTATCAAGGAGGTAGTATCCTCTAATTTTTAGAAAAAAATAGAAAAATGAAATCTCGTTGGAAGCAAACATACTCAGTGTCAAAGTGGAATTTCAGCATGGTTATGCTCAAAACCAAAAGGAACGAGTTACAGTATTTCTTTCCTAAAGACTGCAATATTCTCTTTGACATAGCTATCAGAAACAAAGCACCTTTTAACTAGTTACTATTATTTTTGCAAAAGACATTTCCATAACTCCCTTTTGTTTAATAACTTTTTTTAAAGAAAAACTGATTTTGTATTTTTAATTACAGCAGAACCCATTAGCTTCAATATATTTTTAAAAAATTCTTACAGCAGAAACACACAGAAAATGTTGTTATTATTATTATTGGACTTACACACCTGGACTCCACCGTCTTCCCATCTTAGGCCCCTGTTTGCTTTAAAAACCACTTGCATTTCATCCAAATTTCATTCAGTTGTGAGTTGTACTCACAATTATGTTTCATTTCATTTTCGACTTCTTAGCATCAGTGGAAGGAAAAGACCTGAATCACTCTGGTGTAGCTCCCACCACTGCTTGATATATATAGACAGTTTATCTATTTTGTCTGTTTAAAGTGAGAAATCAGACTCCATCAGAAAATTCAGGAAGACTATTTTATGATGGTAAAAGTGAATGACAATCTATAAAATTAGGCTGTATTATCTACATAACTAACAGTACAGAAGTGTAAAATATTCATATGTTCTGAGGTAATTCACATTATCATATGTATCTACTAAAAATACATTGGGAAAACAGGCAGCAGGCTTTATCTCAGACTGCACTTGAACATATCAACAGTCTAATACTGCAAACAAGGAAAAGTCTTGCTCCTCTCTTATTCTTCCTTCCTCCCATATACCAAATCTGGCTATGCCATCCTATTTCATCCCTAGTGCTAGTTCTGTTACTTGTCAAGCTATTCATTGCACTGATTTAACTCAATAATCTAGCAGAAAACTATGAGTTTTTTTAAAATTATTTTTTTCCTGAGCTAATTTTCTAACGTGGTAGAAATGTTAGAAACATTGTAGCTCACAAAACAGTCTGCTGAGTGCTAGAATCCACATAAGTTATACATATGGAAGCAGAGGAAAATAATAAAATAATGGGGGAGAGAGAAAGAACAGGGACCTGCCCAGGAAGCATTAATTTGTCTCAAGTTTCATGAAACCGTGCTTAAGTTACTATTACAAAATATAGTACAGTGTTCACAACACACTATGAGGTAACAGTATCAGTCTATCAAAGAAAATGCTTTTGTTCTCAGAATATATATATATATATATGATTAAAGATGCCTGACAGTTTTCAGTGTTTAATACTACAAAGAGATTGTGATCATTATGAGCAGGACTATTAACAAGATTCTGCTAACAGACAGTTTAATTTCTTCTGTGCTCTTTTTGTACCAAACTTCCTTATCATGGTATAGAATTAACAGCTCAAATAATTTGATTTCTAAGGCTAATATAATTCTAGGACCATGTTTATTTTAGCAAATCTGTTCCCCTTGTTTCTGCAACACCATGCAGAGCTAGTGACCAAGTTTGCAAGACCACAAGAAAAATATTCTAGAATTGACCGCTACTTCATTTTTAAGTTATGTTATGCTATGTTACAGAAATTCATATCAACGACTTTTCTAAATTTATGTTTCTTTTTTTCCCCATGTTCTTACTGAGAACCTTTTAACATAAAGATGACCAGATACTTTCAGGTAATTAATTTATAATCAAAATATTTTTGTGTCAACTTCATTTAACTTATAAGAGTTTTTAATCCTTGTTTGGTGATTAGTGCCTCATCACATTTGCCAAGATGAACGTACCTCCCTCCAGACTATTTTGCTAGCTCCCTCTTCCACCAATTTTTCTTGCAATTTTTCGTTGCACCTATCCTAGTATTATCTATTCTTTCATTACTACAGATGGCAAGAACTGTATGGATCATTTCAGATGAAGTTTCAGCTGTGCCACTCACTCTGCTCCAGACTTTCTTTCCAAACAATCTAGCTTCCTCAGAGCAGCTTCTTGTAAATTTACCTGTGTATTGACAATATTTCCCTTGCATCAAATATCACGATGCACCATAAATACTAAGACTCAAGACCAATCCCTAGGGTACTCCACTGCAACTATTCCTCTTTGATAATCACTCTTCTAATTCTACTAACCACCTCTACCAGCTCCTTCTCTACAATTCTTCTACTAATCTCTAATTTAAGTAATAATTTTCCATATTGCACCACATCAAGTATTTCAACTTAGTCCTAATAAATAAGACTCAAAAAACTTAGGCACTTGATCAAGTTATTAGAGCAACAATGAAATACAGTATGTCAGCTGAGCTACGGTAACAAACCACATGTGTGCTCTTTACTGCAACAAAGAAAGTAATTCAGTTTAGCTTAATCCCCTAACATAGTGGGGAAAAAGTTGAACCAAATTACAAGCAGACAGAGAAGCTAACTGATTGACCTGGTACCTTAGTGAGTTTTCTTTGTAGATCAATTCTTCTCTTCCCCCAAATAAATTCTAATATCCTTAATGGCATCTTTGAGTTCAAAGAATTCTAGTGCTCTTCATATGAAAAGATATGTAGTCCAACTGGCTTTACTAACTAGACAGAACTTAAAAATGACAGAATAATTTAGGCTGAAACAAAGATTATGAGGTCATCTGTTCTAACCCTGTGCCCAAAGCACAGCTAATAACAAAGTTACATTAGTTTTCCCAGGGCTTTGTGTCCAGTCAGGTTCCAATCATCTCCAAGAATGGAGAATCCAAGACTGCTCTAGACAACCTGTTCCAATGTCTGAGCACCCTCACTGTCAAAAATTTTTTCCTTAGTTTGTAAAAGATTGTTTCAAAAGCAAATGAGTTCTAAACCAACATTTACTTAAAGCAAAACCAGTTTATGAACATTCAATTCAAAGTAACTTATTACAATTCTTACAGTGCTTTAACTTACTATCAAAATAAACATCATTCTTTGACTTAAGAAGTTACAGGCAAAGGACTCATCAGCTTCAAATCTTACTCTGCTGCATTGCTTTAATAATACCTCTTCTGCCAGAGATTTTCATTCAAAATGAATGTATTTTATTCATACCACACCTATTTCTTTAGCTGATCATAATAGTAAGAGTGCTTCCCCACCAAGCTCACTTTAATTTCTATTTTCTAGGAACAACACACATTCAATACTCATCTTCCATCTTGGATTTCTATTTCACTGTGTTTTCACTATCGCAGTCACAGCCAGCATACAGTCTACAATGTTGCACTCAATTGTTCTTCTCCATGTTCTGTAGATGTATGTTTTAGTCAACAGCAGGTCATTTCCAGCACCTTACCTAATATTTTTCATCTCTCCCTACCTGCCCTAAACTACTACTTGCATATCCCTATTTCCCCAGGTGTTAGAAATTATATAACTTTCCTAATTAATGGTTTTAATTAACTTTTTTATTAATTGCTTTAAATAATCATAAGCAGTGTATTACTCTTAAGCAGTGTAATTTTCCACTTTAGCCAGCATGTAGCTAAGTTGTTTTGGGTTTTTTTACAGACTGTTATTATTAGAGTTTGATTATTAGATCACTGAAACTTTAAGTTTTGCTAAACTAACCCTGATAAGCTTTAATGAACAAAGCCTGAGGGAGTTAAAAGCTGGACATCTGGAATCCAGAATTTATAGCCCTCCAAGGACATGTCGAAGTAACCAGAAGATAAAGAGGAGACTAACAAAGACGATCCAACATGTGCTGGAGACTCCCTGTCTGGGAAAAAGATAATAAAAAGACTGAGAAATGTGGACTAATGAGCATGAGAAGCAAAAAATCAATAACCAATAGAAGATAGAATACTAATTAATGAAGAGAATTATGTAATTTAGAACCAATAAACATTAATTTCTTTATTTGCTAATAATGTATAAATAAGTAAAAAGTTTTGAAAGTTGTGTGCACCTAGGTGGAGCTATCCCCTTATGCACCCTGGCCTAGAATAAAGTAATGCCTACTCCTTAATACTAAAAAAATAGTGTTAGAGTTTAATTTATCCTGACATTTTCGGCGAGACATGCTCTTTGCTTCCTCCTCCCAAATAAGCTCACTTCTATTCAGAAGTTTTAGACCCCAATGTATACCTAGCTTGCTCTCATCTTCCACATCTTACCTAAAAAATCTCAAGGATCAAGAGAATTAATTCTTTACATAGAATTATTGTACTACAGTGCATGAGAAAAGTTTGGGCTTTTTTAAAACACCTTTGACTCAAATCTTTGAATAACAACTACACTAAATTCTACTGACATTAGTGATGGAAAATACTGATGTTTGTGATGCGTTAGTATCAGAAAAAGTGCCATATATTATGAAATACCACTATATTAAACCTCCTAGATAAGGCTGATTGCAGCAAGCTGTGACCGTGTATTTTTCTCCACACTAATCTTCAATTCCATGTCAATCTGATTTTCTGGGGAGTGAAGGGCCACACTGGCTCATAATATTGCAGAATTCATCCATCTACTTCTCTTTACTTGGTTGCATACCATTGACAGCTCATTATCAAAACATTGATGTTATTCAAGTCTAGATAACAGCCATGTTCACAATGATAACGCATGACAAAAAGAACTGAGCTTTAGATTCTATGTCTGCCTGAAAACTATCAACTACTAACATTTTCCTTGTCAAAATCACAGAATCAAAGAATGGCTGAGGTTGGAAGAGACCTCTGGAGGTCATCTGGAGGGTCCAATCCTGTTCAAGCAGGGCCACCAAGAGCCAGTTGCCCAAGACCATGTCCAGACTGCTATTTGAACATCTTCAAGGAGAGAGACTCCAGAAGTTCACTGGGCAACCTGTGTCAATGCTGTCACCCTCACAGTTTAAAAAACATTTTCTGATGTCCAGAGGGAACCTCCTGTGTTTTGGTTTGCGCCCATTGCTTCCGGTCCTGTCACTGGGCACCACTGACAAGAGCCTGGCTCTGTCCTCTTTGCACTCTTCCTTTAGGTATTTATATACATTAACAAGATCCCCCTTGAGCCTTCTTATCTCTAAACTAAACAGTCCCAGCTCTTTCTCTCAGCCTTTCTTCATAGGTAAGAGGCTCCAGCCCCTTCATCATCTTTGTGGCCTTTCATTGGACTCTCTCCAGTATGTCCATGTCTCTCTTGCACTAGGGAGCCCAGAACTGGACACAAGACTCCAGGTCTGATGGGGTGTAACTGGCTCAACTGTGCTGACGTGAGAGGCAGATGTCATGTCTTAGAAGGTGTCATAAACCATCAAAGACCCCCAAAGTGCCCCCAGACTAATTTCTGAGGCCTTCCACCAGAGGAGTGAAAGCTCCCCCTCAGGGGAGGTACCTGGGCATTCCCACCCAGCCTGAGCATATTTTAACCCATTGAACTTTGTGTTTTGAGGGTTTTTTCCCCCACCCCCAATGGATCAAGACAGTGATCACTACTGCGACCAACGGACATAGAAATTGCATCAAGTCTCGTTGCAGATCCATGGGTGGTGATATGTTCCCTTACTCTTATCCTTTCTTTCTTTTCCCTTATACATTTTCTTAAATGATATTTTTATGCTTTCATATTGCTATATTACTATAGATAATAATAACCCAAATGGCTACATATCTGCTTTCCATTGCAAACAAATTGTTCTAAATTAAACCCTATATGTATATATTTACAAACATCAATCATTCAGTGTCATTTCACTCTAATCCACCCCAAAGGATTAAGAAGAACCTAGGTTACCCTTGCCTTCTAGGGTGGGTCATAACACTTCTGTACCAGTCTCGAACATCCGGTAACATCATACACTGCACTTGAATACAAAACTAGCTATAATTGCAAGAGTTCACTTCCATATGGCTACCTAGAAGACTGCATCTTAATCTAAACTCACAGGCACTGTGATTGGCTCTGGACCCTATCTGCTACAATTAATTGCCTTTACCTGCAAAGGCTCACCACACTTAGGAATTCAAAGTTAACAATTCACTCCTAATTGCCCAAGAATCTCGCATCTGTCTCATTAGAGTAGGTACATGGTATGAACATCAGTAGGATGAAACTCAGATGCTCAAAGGTTCTTTATCTTCTTAACAAAAACCAAAATCTTAACACAAGATTGAGACCATCGCATTTGCACACTTCTCTGTCCAAACACTTCTCAATGTCTCTATCTCTCCATCAGCATCCCCACATTTCAGTCAGCCAACTTCAAAATAAAAGCATAATGATGCATCTTCTCCAGCAGTGAATCAAGAATGCTAATGTTTTTTACACATGAAAAACAAGCCAATATTAGGTTGTTCATGTCAAACTGAATAGACACACAGTGGTTCAGGTGGCCTACAGAGTGTGCACACACATACAAACTAAAGAGGACTAGTATCACCAAATTTCACATTTATTTCAGGCTTGTAAATAGATGGATTAATAGTTACTTAAATAAGTAACAGAGTTTTGCATTGCATGCAGGTTTATAACCCTAGGCCCAATACCACTACTAGCACAAAGGTATTGCAATATTCAGAGAAATTTTCTGTATTGGTATTTGCATAATCTAATGCTTCTCTCATGAAATCGTGATGTCATTACATTAAGATAAACTCCCTTTTGGACATTGACTCCTGTTTTCTGCTCAAAATATTAAACTTATTCTTATGAAAGGACTGCTTTAACACTGATTGCTTTGTCTCTTCACTTTCAGACATGGTAAATATACAAACTATTTATAGGATACAGAGTCTTTTACTGATATGTAAATGGAATAGTATCTTGCACTTTTGATAGCAAAGGAAAAAGCTTCTTTCAATCAATCAGTCTTTCCATTTTCTCAAGAATACATTTAGGATTAACTATGAAAACAGTTTTGAACTTGAACTTTATTCCAATTATATGGTTTTAAGGAAATTTCAAATTAGTTGTTCAGGTTCTTAAGTCTACAGACCACCTTAGCTCCCCAATAAAAGGAATAACAATTTAAAAAAATTAATCTCCACTTCAAAATTGCAGATATATGGATATCAGTTTATTATTCACTCAAAGATTGTTTATTTACTTACAAAAAAATCCTCTACGTTATTTAAAAACTCTTTCATACCCCATGACAACCCAGTTTCAAATTTCACTATAACTGTCAAGTAAAACAAACATACTGTGAGCACCTAATCAAAAAAAAGAACAAAAAGATTAGCTAAGTTTAATAATCTCCTTTAACTACTATACATTGGAGTAAATGAAAATTATTTTATATCCATTTCCAGAAAAGAATCACTTGGGAGTCATTCCAAGACTCACATAAAACTGTATATTCCTGAAACTATGTCAGGTATGCAATTTTGATTAGCTAGATAACAGTAGCACACATCTGCATTCATTTGTCAATAATCCCTCATATTTCATATATTTGCTTTATCCTACTATTTTCCCATTAACCAAAACTTAGGAATCAAGGAAGGCCTTTATTATAAATTTATGAAACAAATAACATAGAGTCAAATATGAACTTCAAGGTGCTACTCCAACACAAGCCAAAAATGTGATGTTCGTGATTGTATCTGGGTTTTGCCAAATTAAGTAATTTGATTTCAGAAAAAGTGAGATAATAGATACTACCAATTACTTTTTAACAGTCTGACACACAATTTGGATGCTCAAAGAGTACAAAGATACAAAAATTTAAGGCAACATACCCATACAAAATATATGGTTACAGGTCCCTGAGCTCCACTATAAGACCTGCTCCTGATCTTAAGATACCCAAGTAGGAAATCTTTTTAAAAGGTGCATGGCTCCAAAAGTACTTTCTCTACTTTCTAATACATTAATTATAACATTGCTTCAGTGGAATGGGGCAGTCCCCTGTATTTTCTGGTGTTTCTACTCTTCCCTTATCTATCCAGTCTCCCATAGGTTGGGTTGGTGTAATTTTAACACATGTTAAAAAGGATTCCATCCTCCCACACTGACATAGGGGGAAGCAAAGACTTGGGGAGCAAGACCCATCTTCACTGAAGGAGAAGTGTCCAGGGGCAGCAGACAGTAACTTGTTAGTGTTGTTGACTGCAAGTGGCCATTTTAATTTAAGGGCCTTGGCACCTGATGCTGCCTTCTCCGTGGTATCCACCTCCACCTCCCCACCCTCACACCACTGGGGATACAGGGAGGTCTTTACCAGCATAAGAAAACACACCTGCGGGGGAGGCAGATAAGCAGATGGGTCCCAAGTACAACTATCACGGAGGAGCGGGTTGCAGAAGCAGGCCCCACACGGGGCGGAGGATGGGAGCAGTCCCGAGCACTCACCCCGAGGGGGCGGGAAGATCCCGGTCAGGGACATGAAACCGGAGGCGAAGAGGGAAGTGACTCCGGGCAAGGACAGAGGGAAGGAGGGAGGGGCGGGGCAGGGAGGGGTCGCGGTGGTTACCTATACTGGGCAGCAGCCCCGCTATGGGTGAATCCAAAGTAGTTGCCGGTGGCCATTTTGGCATCTTCTCCCAGGCGGCTTGGCACTGTGGCGAAGATAACCAAGAGGCGGCAGCGGTCGGGGCCATGACAGGAGGCCCGGCAGGAGGAGGCGGGGAGAGAAAGGGACAGACAGACAAGAGACAGAAGTGCGCGCGAGCGCCAAGTCAGACACGGCGCCTCAGGACCACCGTTCCTCCGCCCCGCGCGCAGGCCGCATCTCCTCCCCCTCGCCGCCGCCCCCCTCCCCCCACGCTCACGGACACATAGAAACATCGAGCGCCATTACTTACCATAGGTGAAAGAAACTACCGGGCATATAGGAATCATGAGTGCAAGCTAGCAGGGACAACGGCGGTTGAACTCTCAACTCTTACCCCCCTCCTCACCGCCGCGTTCGCTCACTCCCTTCCCCCCTCCGCACACACCTACGGCGACAACAGCAAAGTGCGGCCGAACCAAGGCCGTGCGCACGCGCGAGATGTGTGAAGGGCTGCTAGAAGTTGTAGTTCAGCCAATGGCTACGCCCCCGCCCGCAGAAGAGCACCCTCGATGTCGCGTAGGCCGCCACCCCACTTGAGGCGCGAATCCTCATGCGCGGGATGTTGCAAAGGCTCTTGGGAGTTGTAGTTCTCCTCGCTGAGGCCCGGGCGCGAGGAAGGGCTATTCTTAGAGTAACGCTGCACGTACCACTCCTCCTGCCTGTCCCCTTTCTCCCTCCTTCCATCATCCCGTGTCACACCTACAGTCACACCGCACCTGTACCCGTGGACTCATATTGCAAAGATAGGGTCGGTTTCTCATTCTTGCCTGCAAACCCACAAGACACCACAGTAGTGATAGGGAAAATGTGTGCTAATGTCTTTACAAACAGTTCCATGGGTGAGGGTATGGGTGTTAACGTCTTTGAAATGGGTCTTCATGTCTCTACCAACTTCAAGCTGAAGGTTTGTTACAGTATCCAGACAGTTTGACTCCTGAAACAGACAAATGGGTCCGCACAAGCCTGAGTTTCTGAACTTTGGGGGAAAATGACAGGTTCAAGGGGGGGGTATGTGATAGGCAATTTGGGAAGGCTGTACCTTCCTAGTACCTCAGCCAATGGGGAAAGGAAGAGGGCAACATACAGCTGGGAGTTTAGGATAAAAGGAGGCTACGTCCTCCGAAATCTCAAGAGAGAAAATCCCGCGGGCCTGTGCCCCAGTGGACTCTCTCCCTTTATTTGAATAAAGATGCAGGACTCCTCTGTCTCCTTTGTGGACACTGGCTTTTCATAGCGTGCTTTTCCGTACATTAGTATTCTTGCAAGGCCACAGAGCTAGAAGGCAACACCTAGAGGACCTTATTCCAGAGCAGGTGTGTCACCAAAAACCAGGACATAAACTCTCCAACTAATTTGTTAGGTTAGAAAGTCGACATTACTTTATTCAAATCTGGAGGTACATGGGGATTGCTTCTCAAAACATGTACCTCAGCTATCAAAACTTTTGACTATACATTTTAGCAAACAAAGGAAGTAGCGTTCATTGGCTATTGTGATTTGACACTGGCCAAATGCCAGGCACCCACAAAAGTCGCTCACTCACCCTCCCCTTCCACAGCTAGGCAGAGGAGAGAAAAATTTAATGAAGGCTTCGTGAGTTAAGATAAGGACCGGGAGAAAAACACTCCAAGGGCAAAACAGGCTCCACTTTGAGGTACAAAGTGAATTTATTACTAACAGGATCAGAGGAGGATAATGAGAAGTAAAATAAGCCCTTAAAAACACCTTTTCTTCCCCCAACTCCTCCCTCCTTCCCACTGACAGTGCAGAGAGACAGGGCATGGAGGTTTTGGTCAGTTTGTCAACCAAGGTTTTCTTCCACTGCTCAGGGAGAGGAATCCTTACCCTGTGAGACTGTGGGGTCCCTCCCACGGGAGACAGTTCTCCACTAACTTCTCTGACGTGGCTCCAATCTCAAGAGCAACAGTCCTCCCAAAACTGCTGCAACGTGAGTCCCTCCCATGGGCAAAGAGTCCTTCCAAAACTGCTGTGGCGTGGGTCACTCTTCCACGAGGTGCAGTCCTCCAAGGACAGGCTGCTCCAGCCTGGAAGCAGGGCCCTCTCTCTCCACTGGGTCTCCCACTGGATCACAGCCTCCTCCAGGCATCCATCCACTCCGGCATGACCACCTCCCCCACAGGCTGCAGGTGGATCTCTGCATCCCCCGTGGATCCCCATGGGCTGCAGGGGCACAGCTGCTTCACCATGGTCATCACCACGGCCTGCAGAGAAATCTCGGCTCTGGCACCTGGAGCACCCCCTCCCCCTCCTTCTTCACTGACCTTGGTGTCTCCATGTTGTTCTCCTCACATGTTCTCAGCTCCTCCTCTTCTCTGGTTTCTAGAATTAAAACTGCACCACCACCTTTATTTTGATTTTCTTCTTAAATATGTTATCACAAAGGTGTTACCATCAACTCTAATTGGCCCAGCCTTGGTCAGCAGCATGTCCATCTTCAGAGCCATCAGGGATTGGCTCTGCCAGACATGGTGGAAGCTTCTAGCAGCTTCTCACAGAAGCCACCTCTGTGGCCCCCCTGCTACACAAAACCAGGCCGTGCAAATCTAACACATTGGCTTACAAGTTACATAGTTCTCTTCATTAATTAAGATTCTATCTTCTATTGGTCACTGATTTCTCACTTCTTATGCTAATTAGTCCACATTTTCAATCTTTTTATTATCTTTTTCCCAGATAGGGAGAGTCTCAGTAATTGTTTCTTCTTCATCTCTGATTTCTATAATGTGTGTGGTTTATAAATTTTGCATTTTTGGTGTCCTGGTCTCAACAATAAAATTCTCTCCCAGATCTAAGAGCACTGAAGCATGTCAGGCCCTAAACTTTTAATTTGTTTTTCTATCACATGGACATCACGCAGAGCTTGCCCGTCATCTGTTACCTATTTCATGGATTAAATCTCCTCTCAACAATTTCCCCCCACTGCTGCCTAGGCTCCTTTTTAAAGAAATATAACTCGTTTGGTAACAGGTGGATGCACCCAAAGGACCTGTGACCTCATGGAGAGTCCATGCTGGAAGAGTTCATGAAGAATTGCAGCCTGTGGAAAGGACCCACAGTGGAGAAGTCTGTGGAGAACTGTCTCCTGTGGGTGGGACCCCACACTGAAGCAGGGAAAGAACATGAGGAAGAAGAAGCAGCAGAGACAAGGTGTGATAGTAACTGACTGCAACCCCCATTCCCCATCCTCCTGCCCTCCTGGGGGGGGGCAGGGGAGAGATATCAGGAGTGAAGTTGAGCCTGGGAAGAAGGGAAGGGTGGGGGGAAGGTGTTTTAAGATTTGTTCTTATTTCTCATTGTCCTACTCTGTTGTTAATTGGTAATAAATTAAATTGATTTCCTGAAGTTGAGTCTGTTGTGCCCATGATGGTAATTACTGAGTGATCTCTCCTTGTCCGAAAATATAATGAAAGGCTCATGAATCTTTCATTATATTTTCTCTCCCCTGTCCAGCTGAGGAGGGAAGTGATAGAGCAGCTTTGGTGAGCACCTGGCATCCAGCCAAGGTCAAACCCACCACACAATTGCGTGTAAAGTATAGCAACTTAAGATGCCAAACATCCTTGCCAATTCACTGAACATAATTTCTTGGTCATTAATATTAGCTTTGCATAGGAACTAAATAGTACTGTACCTCTTGTTCTTTCTTATCCTAATCAAGCACAATAGAAAAAGAATCCTGCATGGGAAAAGGAATAAGTTTCCAACTTCTGTGGTTCACTCTCAGTCAAAGTACTTTTCTGTGAAAGAAAGCAGCTATTGTGTGAAGAAAAGCCCAAATCCTGAAACTATATTCAAGAGTACTTCAGGAAAGGGCTCTACACAAGTCTTCTATAGAAGAACTTACTCTGCCACAAGAACCACAGTCAATTTGGGATAAATAAATGAGATCTCTATACTGTCCTTACCTTGTTTTTATGAAAAATTGTTCACAACTGGACCACCAGACCATATCATTTGAACAAAAAGGAAATAGTTTTCTTTGTTCCAGTGTCTTTCAACTTCTCAGTTATAAACCTTCCAATATATTGATAAATATACGTATTCAATACACATTTCATTAAAATATAAGCATTTATATACACACACTTTTTAACGCTGTACCACTAAAGTTATATTTTGCAAGTGTTAAAGCCTGCAATTGCCTATTCCTTTGCAGATTTCTTTTTCACAATAAAAATTTCTGTCTTAAGTTTCATAACTTTTTTCATCCAAGTAATTTCTAGTCATTCTAATTCAAATATTCCACCCTACATCTTCTGATTTCAGCCCTGCATACATCTCTGCATACACCTCCTGTTGGGCAGCCTGATTCAGCTGCGATTTCAGCAGAAGTTTCAGATTACTTTTCCAGTTGAATTTTGCATACCAAATATTCAGTGCATATATCACTTTAAAAAGATTACAACATACTATATGAAAAGTCACACTTACCAAGTGTCACCAAAAAAAAAATTAAGGTTTCTTATTTTCTTGGGAAAAAAATCCACAGTGGTATTATGCAAGTTTCCTAATAAGAACCTGATGCTTCCTGGTGACTGTGAACCATTACATAACATCTATTTAACCTATAACTACATTACTACTAGTTCATAGGATCAGATTCATAGTCTATACTTTAAAAACCTCAGTGGGTCATAAAAGAAGACTGCATCTCTAAGATGTGTATCAGATTTGCTTCAAAACAAAATCATAATAAATTCAGATTAGATCCTTTAGGACATTTTGAACTTTACCTATTTCTGTACCCATAACTGGAAGGAAAATAAATGGAGTGATAAAGTGCAAATCATGTGGCAGAGAGAGAAAGGCAGAAAAGCTTTAGTGAAATGTTCAAAAGATTATTTTTTTTAAATAGGACAAAATTCTCCATCTCTGTTCCTATTAAGATTACAGAAGAATAGCCAAGAATTCCCCAAATGAAAACATACACTGGAAAGCAAAACTTTAATTTCATATTAAATAGTACAGCTACTCTATTTGTCCAATGTTCAATGCATCTAAAAATTATCAGAGACAAAAATGGCAAGCCAGCAAGCAGAAAACTAAAACTTTGACCTTTACTTTATGAAAGATCATCAAAATATGGCGAGAAGAAGAAAGCACCAAATAACATGCAATGTCATCATTATGATATCTTAATATTACTAAATCTCATAATAAATTTTTAAAAAGTACGGGCTCAAATATGTAACATGAGAAGACAGAACATGAAACCACTCAAGCTCCAACAGCATGCTTGGCCTATTGCAGTTTGTAAAGGCTGCAAAAAGTCTTCTCCTTTTGTTGTGATGTATTTGAACCCTGATAGCGTGCCCCAGCCAAACCATCCTTAGTTATTCTTATCAGAGCCCTCAGGAATTCATCAAGGTTACTGAAATGTAAACTGCGCTAAATTGGGAAAGAAAAAGCTGAAGAACAGAATACCAAGACAGCAAGAAATAGATAAAGACAGACTGTGCTGCACTGGTCTAGAACCAATTATATTATCAGAAGGGTGCGTGCAGAGCGCATGGACAAGATAGAGGGACCAATCAAGTAATGAGTTCCACGTGTACAGCAGTTGTAAAATGTATAAGTAGAGTTTTATGTAAACAATAAAGTGGCTTCTGCAAAATCATACTGATTTGTTGTTCAGAAGTCCTGAGCTCCCGCATCCTTTCACAAAGATGGGGACAAGAGACCCTTCCCCACCCACCTCCCCTCCAAACAGGTGTCATTTTGGTTTATCTCAAAAGCTGTTGTATAATTGTTTAGATGAACTAAACCCCTCAAATCTTGACACAGGAAATGGCATCAGCAGGGCATATGTCTTGGTTTGAAAAGACAGGTGTCTGTCAAGGAAGGCAGGAGCCTCCCCTGAAATGGAAAATGCAACCCCCTTCCCTCCGAATTATTATAATTTTGAAATTAAGGGGCTTTCAGGCAAAGATATGAGGGGTAGGAATAACAGTTCTTTACTAATATATAT
>RAHL01000916.1:23237-38454 GCA_003713215.1 Paradisaea rubra | reverse complement strand
AAAGGGTTTTAAATATGTATAATTGTTTATGAATATGTATAATTGTTTATGAATATGCATAATTGTTTATGAATATGCAATACTCCAGGTGTATGTAAAGGGGGTCTCCAAGATAGCAGGTGTGCTCTTGGCTGAGTGCCAAAGCACCCAGTGCTGTGACTTTTGCTTTATTATCTTTGTCCCTTATTGTCCTTTATTAAATTTTTCAATCCTAACAGGAGAGTGAACCTTGTTTTTCACAAACTCAATATATACCAAGCCAAATGCTGCTGTCGACATGCATGAATTTGGAGGAAATATCCCCCATGCGTCCCGGCACTGGAATAAACATGCCTACTTTACTACTTATTCCAGTAGTGGAGTCTTTTCCGTGTATCATTTCCACTAATAACCATATGCTTTTTTGTGCTGGTTTTGGCTGGGGCAGAGTTAATTTTCTTCACAGTGGCTAGTATGGGGCTGTGTTTTGGATTTATGCTGAACACTAGGTTGATAATATAGAGATGTTTTTGTTATTGCTGAGCAGGGCTTGCACAGAGCCAAAGCCTTTACTGCTTTTCCTACTGCCATGTTGGCAAGGGCATTGGCGGTACATGGGAGGTTGGGAGGAGGCACAACCGGGACAGGTAACCCCAACTGACAAAAGGGATATTCCAGACCATATGACATGCTCAGTATAGAAAGTGGAGGGATGAAGGAGGAAGGAATGATGTAGAGATGGTGTTTGTCTTCCCAATTAACCATTATGCATGATGGGTCCATGCTCTCCTGGAGATGGCTGAATACCTGCCTGCCCATGGGAAGCGGTGTCTTAATTCCTTGTTTTGCTTTGCTTGCATGTGCAGCTTTTGCTTTCCCTATTAAACTGTCTTTATCTCAACCCACGAGTTTTCTGGCTTTTACTCTTCCGATTCTCTACCTGATCCCACTGGTGGGGGAGTTAGCGAGCAGCTATGTGGGGCTTAGCTGCTGGCTGGAGTTAAACCATGACATTGTTACTCTACTTTAAAGCTTGAGTTAAAGAATTATTGCAAAACAACTCCAAAGGGAATGAAAGAAGACACACGAGATAAAAAAAAGTTAGTCTTGTGGTTCTCCTTCATATATTACAAAGAACATTATTTTCTGAAATATATTTCTAATGGAGCTGGGGCGAGGAAGGAGAGTTAAACAGTGAGCTGGGTGCCAGCCCAACAATATGTGCAGCTCCTCACATGACAGCTCTTTGCATTTCCCCACCTGGCTTCAGCACTTCTGGGAGGGGGACAAGCATGGGCTAGTACACTGCCAGGACTGCTAGTCGTGCTGTAGGTGAGAAGCAGTAACCATTCTGAGGGGTGGAAGCATCACAGCTGGCCACCAGCTGTTTAAGCACAAATCAATACTAATACTATTTGTAAACCCTACTGTAAATGACACTGAAAAAACCAACAGCCATAAAAATGGCAGAATGGAAAAAAACCTGAGGAAAGTGATTGTTCCAGTCTTGACATCAGTGGTAACTGTGGAAAACCAAAGAGTGACAGATTCCTGATTGCTACTTTTGAGAAGTCCCCTGGCCGACAAGCTTTGGTGCAGCAGCCTCCCCGAAGACACTGTGTCAAAGTCCAAAGGCTCCTCTGAGAGATGGCTCCCTTATGGGGAAAGACAGCTACAGTGAAAAAACATTGTGCTCCTAAAAGAAAATCCAAGTATAACAAAGAAAATCTTTCAGCAATTGTACCTGAGAAATCTTGTGCAAATAAAATGACCTGTGTAATAAACAATTTTTCATCTTTCTACTGTCAGCAAGCTAAAAAATAAAATTTGGTACATTACTTACTAGAAAGTAAAACAACTTGCATTTCCACACCATTCAGCTGCCCATCATATTAAATGGTCTAACAGTAGGCATGATGTGTCCTTCAAAGCAGACTACTCACTATTGAAGGGAGAGCTTTGAATGAGTCTAACAAGTCCTTTTGCTTTACTTTTATTACAAGACACTGTCTCTAATATGACACCATCTCTGAAAAGAAGGGAGAAAACAATATATTCATGTTGCTTTTAGTGGCTTTTATAAAAGGATGCAAAAGCAGAAAATGAAATAATTTTACTTTGTCCTTACCAAATAACCTAATCATGAGATTATTTATCTACAGTTCTTTGCCTAATGATTTGAAAAGGCAAGCCCTGGGTAGCCCATGTGCATATAGCATATTTTTTAATTTGCCCTACTTCCGAAAGAAAAAACTGTGAAAGAAACAACATTATCTCTAATCCAGCAGACTGATGCCAGAACAATCCTGTCTACATGGCCATCCCACTTAGAACAGATCTAGCAAAGATATTATAGGATGACTCAAATGACTAATCCAATTTTTAAAAAGTATTTGGCCTGGAGGGAAGGGAGATGGTGACTTAGTTTTATCAATGGCTTAGCTATTTGATCCAATTTAGCCCAAAGCTACACAATCAAATCATTAACTCCAACACAGGAAGTTGCAGAAGCACCACATGAGATTACATATAGCATGAAATCCTACTCTGAAAAAAGCCGCCAAACTTCCTTCCCTCAATTCAAAGTGAAATGTTGAAATAGTATGTAGCAGAATAGAGATTTTACTACAGTGACAGATTATTTGCTTAAGAATGCATTGAACACAGATTATCAAAAGAAGCCTACATAAAGATTTTGAAAATTCTTTACATTTTCTGACCATGATTTAGAATGGAAAGCACCATAACAGGAATTTGCTTGAAATTAAAACCAGAGTTCTCCATTAAAAATTTTAACTGTATAAAATAAATGTCACAGGGATAAAGTAGCATTACAATAACTAATGTAGGAATGACTTGCTACTTTAAAATCTGGTTTTACAATTTTAAACAGGAAAAAGCAAGTCACCTTTAGCATCAAAGGCAAAATGATGAAGTTACTTTTTTTTTTCAGAAAGCGCTAACACAATAGTTTTCAAAAAAAGGCTTTCTAATTCAAAGATTATATGCTTCTTGATGGTGGAAAACTATTTTAACAAAGTTCTATTTTCCATAATGAAAGTTAAAAATATAAAAATAAAATATATCAAATTTTAATTACTTTACTATTGGGGGTGTGTGTATAGATACTTGAAAATGGCTCTAATGCTTTTAGAAACTGCAACCTAACAACAGTTAAAACCAATGAAGTTTATTTTTTATTTCATTGACCATTGCTCAAAAAAAACCAAACCCAAAACTAACTCCAGAATAAAATACTAGTATCCTATAAATCTAGGCTCATAAATTATACTACTCTACATTCTTCAGTTCACAATTAAATCATATTCTAATCTACACAATTCAGAGATCACACAAAAATAAAATTATTTCCTAGAGATTTTGGAAACTTGATTAATTTTCATCTGGTGGTGTCAGAGACTGAAATGTTACAATTCATGGCTTAAACATTGCCATAAAAGACTTTTGCCCATTATGGCAAAAGTGTAAAACTAAGCTGCACCAATGAAGTTGCACCAACAAAGCCCACCTCACCCTGAATGGGCCTCCTGACTGAAACCCTGAACTGTGAGTTAAGCCGCCTAAGACAACTTGAGAGAAGATAAAGTGACACTTTTGTTCAATCATCTCAGGTCTGGGAAGAAATGGATAAGGCTGGGAGAGCATCCATGGGAGGGCCAAGCCTAGCAGCTGTCATGAAAATCATCCCTTGCTGGCTTCCGGCTGGGGGAGGCCATAGCCCTCAAGCTCATCTCCTGCTGCCAGGTTTGCACAGACTCCCCCTCCCCAACCAAGTGGGGAGGAGAAGGAGGGTTTTGGGTGTGTGGCGCAACCTCTGGTCAGAGGCAGTGAACACCCATCCTCCCTTACACAAACTGGCTGAATTGTAAAAAACCTCCCCCCCACCCTGGGAAAGCTGCATCCACAGGACATTCATGTGAGGGGCAGCTGAGGAGCTTTCATAATCCATCAAAGGCCCCCGAAGTGCTCCCCAGACTTATTCCTGAAGCCTTGCACCAAAGCACTGCACATGATGCAAAATGATGCAACCGATCCAGAGTCTTGAAAGAAACAGTGTCAAACTTGCCCTCCTGCAGTGGAGGTGCCTGGGCGTTCCCACCTGGCCCAAATGTATATTAATCCATTGAATTCTATGTCTTTCAGTGGGGGACCCTCACCACCAAGAAGACCAGATGGAGGGAAGCAACAAGATGCCATTGGAACCCATGGAGGGGTGATATATTTCTACTTAATCTGTCTCTGTCACTCTTCCTGTTCCTCTCCACCTCTTTTTCTATTTCTTTCTTTCTCTCTCATTTACTGTTAAATAAAATATATCATTTTTTTGGTATCAACATTTAACCTCATTTGGTTTTAATCTCATTTTGGGGAATATTCGAACCTAACATTTCTATCCACAGAGAGCTCACTTTGCTCCTCTATAATTAGTGGATCATAACAGGTGCTTTCAAAATTTACATTGATTTAATTAATATATAAACAATTAATGATGGTGTTAGAATGCAGTGTCAAATGTCACTCAATTTAAAAAAGCTACCAGTGTTAATGGACATGATAAATGTTTATTTTTTTTAATAATGCCATATTTAAGATATTATTAGACTCATCAGGCACACATCTGCAAATTGGTGTACACAGACATAGGAAGAGCATACATGGCCAATTTATTTATCCAGATCTACAAGGACTGTAATCATACCTGTGCATGTTCAGAGTCTTCAAAATGCCCATGCTACTGGAAAATATTTAAATTATTCCATTGGCAATGTGCATTTCAGCTCTAGAGTTCCCCCCCAAAATCTACAAGTTTTGATGTGCAGCACCTCCAGTATGAATGTTTCACTGGGACATGTTACACCACACTGCTATGCAAGCAACGAACCATAGTTTTCCCTTGAAAATCACTGACAAGACCTAGACAGATTTTTTAATGTATCTAGTCTGTTACCAATTTCATGAGACAACCACTCCAAACCACACTTATCACTTTTTAAAAAAATTTTTAATTTTAATTCTTATGGCCTTTGTGAAAGATATAAACAAGATTGTGTAGAAAGCATTTGCCATTTGTTTGCTCTAGTCTGCCAATAAAACTAATGTTTTGAAAGCTAAGCCAAATGTGATTCCAATTTTTTTTATTAGAATTTCCAGTTATGAGCTATTTGAACCAGGCAATTTAAAATAAGGTACCAGCTGGATGAGCTTAAACAGTCTGCACACATTAACTTGGCGTTTTAACTGTTCAAATAAAGTCTAACAATGAAGGCATGGAAAGAGGCTGGAAAGGTTGAAACATGTCCTTGTGTCGTGGTTTCACCCCAGCTGGCACCCAAGTACCATGCAGCCTCTTGCTCACTTCCCCCACCAGTAGGATCAGGGAGAGAATTGGAAGGGTAAAAGCTAGAAAACTCATGGGTTGAGATAAAGACAGTTTAATAGGGAAAGCAGGGCCCCATCACATGTAACGGTTACTTGGGTGTCGGACACAGACTGGCAGGGAATCTGAATCGTTTATTCAAAGGAGTGAGTTGGTTTTATACACTTTTCTAAGGCACAGTATTTCCTCAGATAGCGTGACTTATCCTGTGTTGCCACAACAGCAACACACTTCGTAGGGGTCTGCCGTGTGACACCTCCTCCCCCCAGGGCCCGGTGGAGACAAGCCTCTCTGTGCTGCCATGTGCTCCTTTGTTCTGCCATATGCCTCTGCAGGCAGGTTTTACAGCTCACAACCTAATTCTCTCTTATAATTCCCCATACTTGGGTAGACAAACGCCATCACTAAAAATGTCCTCCCCCTTCCTCCTTCCCTACACTTTCTATACTGAGCATGATGTCATATGGTCTGGAATATCCCTTTGGTCAGTTGGGGTTATCTGTCCTGGTTGTGTCTCCTCCCAATCTCCCATGTACCGCCAATCCCCTTGCCAGCGTGGCAGTAGGAAAAGCAGAAAAGGCCTTGGCTCGGTGCAAGCCCTGCTCAGCAATAACAAAAACATCTCTATATTATCAACCTTGTGTTCAGCATAAATCCAAAACACAGCCCCATACCGGCCACTGTGAAGACAATTAATTCTACCCCAGCCAAAACCGACACACTTTGTTTCAAAGGTGACTTGCAAAATAGCAAAATTGGACAGGTCATTTGTTTTTAATTATGTGCTTACAGACTTGGAAAAGCTCTGGGAGCTATTTTCTGTTTTTAGTCTACCAATTCTTGTCTTCCCTGTCTGGATGGAAATCCTTTTAGCAAGACCTGGATTTCTCTCAGCTGCAAGAGAAAACCATCTGGCTTCAAGCTGAAAAGGTATTACATAGTCTTTAAAATAAAATTATTTCCTCTTTCTCCAGAGCAATTTTTACTTCTTCAATATCTACACTGTCCTGCTACTCCCTAGCTGCCCACAAGATTTTCCCAGTAGACAGGATCTTACTGCCTGTGGTGAACAAGTACCTGTAAGAAAACGAGAGCTGACGATGTACTGTCTTTGGTCAAATCTATGTGTGTGAGCTCTAATCAAAACTTCTCCACTCTGTCGGAACTAAATAGGCAATCTGGATAGACTTTCTGATGTGCAGCAATGCATGTAGTCTTTCCCATGGGAGGAACAGTTATACTGCTCCTCTGCTACTAGCTTATTTTTTTAAAAAATCACTGGGGTTTTATCAGCTATGAAACATCTATCCGTCATCGAATTTATATATCATGCTAATAGGTTCCAAACTGACTACCTGAATTGAGAAACACATCATGACTAAGTGAATCTTGCTCTTTTAGAAAGGTAAGGTAAGGTAAGGTAAGGTAAGGTAAGGTAAGGTAAGGTAAGGTAAGGTAAGGTAAGGTAAGGTAAGGTAAGGTAAGGTAAGGTAAGGTNGTAAGGTAAGGTAAGGTAAGGTAAGGTAAGGTAAGGTAAGGTAAGGTAAGGTAAGGTAAGGTAAGGTAAGGTAAGGTAAGGTAAGGTAAGGTAAGAAGAGATTGGGGGAGGGAGAGGAAAAGAGAAAAAACAAACATATTTAAGAAGACCTATGCATATTTTTGGTAGACAGGACATTAAGTCAATTTTTTTTCCCGTTTGATCTTTAAATAAAGCCATTGCTCAGTTTTAGTCCTGCTCATTATTGTCTTCTGTGTGATTTACAAACACCAAGGAAGCTAGCTAGAATTTTATATGGTTTCTAGATTCTTTCATATTTTAGACATGCAAAAGTCTGTTTCCTTCAGGTTACTGAGAGGTAATATTGGGTGATTTAGCAGCAAGCAGACAACACTACATCATTGCTGTAATAGAAATGGGGAAGCTGAGAGGGCAAGAAATACAAGACTCATCCTAGAGCAATCCAACCTTTTTCATAAAAAACCTTAAACAGATGAAATGTAAATACCCAACTGTTTTTCCTGTTATGAGGATCATCTGGCTAGGTTTACATGCTTAGCTCTCAGACAATAAAGTTGGACCTCTGATGCCTAAAGATTTTCACTTTTTATACATTTTTCATATATTTGTAGCTTTGTAGACTGTTAATACATGGTTATATAGCTCCTAGTATTTTTCCTACCCTTTCTCTTAGATTTTAGAATAAGCTAACCATTTTAACATTCTTGAAATTCTGTTTAGTCTTATTCTCAAGAAAAGAACCTCTAACAAGCACATTTTGTTTTGCAACCAGAATCTGAGAAGACATAATGAGAAATAGGGCAAAGAAGCCCCTGGAACAATTCCAAGGGGCAGACCCAAGGGTGGGTTACTGGGGTAACTGATTTCCTATTGGATGTATCAGCTAGATACACTAATTAATTAACCTTATGAAAATTGTAGCAATTCTTTATCACACGTGCGCATACCCATGTTTTGTGCACCTGAAAGCTTTCATTAAAGATCTGCTTTTTATCTTACCATTTTAACACTGAAGCAAGATTTCATCCTTTTGTTCTTAGACAACACCCCCTGGAAACTATACGTATCTGAGGGATGGAGGGGGGAAAAAAGTGGATAAAGGAAAAATAGGGACAGAAAAAACATGTCTGTACAACAAATTTAAGAGGCAAGAAAGCAAGCAAGAGAAAAGAACTGTTTTTAAATTGTGATATAAAATTTTAGGTGTGCATTTTGACCAGTCTGATTTACTCATGAACACATATACCCCCACTCAAAAAACCCCTAAAATTGTTATAAAAATCCAGATTTCAGTGCTGTTTGGGGTTTTTCAATGCTTGAAATTTTGATGTATTCCCAGATGGAATGGGTTTTTTGCCTATAATTTTGTGAGATATTCTAAAAATACTCCCAGCACATTGTTAAAATATTCTTTAGACATTTTTAGAATTAAGTTTGCTTTAGGTAAATAAGACCATTTGCCTTATTTTACTTTAACAAATGGTGATCAAGGAGCAAGAGTAATTCAAATATTTTTGAAAATAATTCTTTTAAATCTTGGAATGCAGAGGAAATGGAATTGCTGCTTACATCTTAGAAAACATTTAGGCCACTTTCTCAAATCTGTTTAAATTTTCCCCAAGTCAAGTCTGTTTTGCCCATGACAGTAATCTGAGTGATCTTTCATGTCACTGTCTTCACCCATGAGCCTTTCATTATATTTTTTCTTCCTTGTCTAGTTGAGGAGGCAAGTGACAGAGAGGCCTCCAGCCAGGGTCAACCCATCATAGTAGACCTTAAAAACACAGAAAAAAAAGGCATTATCCATTACAAATGAAGATGAGAGGCTGCTTTTCTTCTTGAAATTAAAGTCACTAAAACTAGCATTTCTTGAAAGATATACCAGTTATGCAAAAGAAATTACAGAAGTGCAACTTATTCTTCAAGCCTGTGGAGGATCAGGTGTAAGCATGTTTTGTCTCAAACATTCTGTTACGACAATGTACTAGTTTGAAAACAAACCAGTGGGAGATCACAAGTCAGAATTATAATTTAATAGGAGAATTAAAATAAATGCAATAGTATAAGAACACTGACAGAGTCAGGATATAACCTGACACCCTGTTGGTCAGGGTGGTGGTAGCAGTCCAGATGAAGTGGTCCAGTTGAAGCAATGATCCTGTAGAAGGGTCTGGTCTTCACCTGAAGGTCCAGTGGTAGCTCTTATCCTCTGGGAATCCAGTGGCTAAGGACTGTTTGTGCTATTCCAAACTCCAGATTATATCCAGGTGGGAATGCTTGGTTCCTCCCCCCTGGGCGGAGCATCTCACAATGGGATGATGTAATTCTATGAGTCATGCCATGGGTGCTTGATAGCCCATTAAACAGAGATAGCTCCCCGGAGGGAGTTATCAGGGATGAGTCATGGTAGGAGATAACAAACACTGCCCCACCTGCTTTAACAGCTTGTGAAGATGATAATAGAATACATACTATTGGTTACATCTTACATTGTAACCTAGGACAGACAAGAAAGATGTGATTGGAAGAGAGGGTCCCGCAGAGGTGGGGTAGCACTGTTCTGAGCCGACTTCCTGCTCTGCCTTGAGACTCCTGCCCATATCAACTCTCCCTTCTCCCCCAACTCACTTCCTGAAGGAGGGCTCAAAAGGCTGGCTGTGCACACATGAACAAAACAGCCTGAAAAGTCTAGTTTACATAAGAGGTGTGCACCAGATTAACTATAAAAGGAAGCTGATTGCTTTCCCTCTTCTCTTTTCCCTCTCTTTCACTTTCTTTGCCTCACAACCCCAGCTCCAGACCATCCACGCAGCAGGACCACTGGGGGATCTAAGGATTGGTGATCTTTCTTTTCTCTCTCTTTTCTGCCTTTATTTCTCTTCTACCTTGCTTTGCCTGGGCAAAGCACAGCTACCATATTCTACCCTGTACTCTGTACTAAAGTTTGTTGTGGGAGTGGGGAGCTTGTGTTAGTGTGTTGTGGCTTGTGAGCCAGCATCTTTGAGAAGTTTGTTGTGGGAGTTGAGAGCTTATTGAAGTGTAGTGTAAATTAAGGGCTTGTTATCCAACACCTTTTGAGTCTAAGCAGTGGGCTAGTTGCCAGAGTTAAGATGATTGTAGAATAAAACATACGAGTTTCCTGACCCTTGGTCTGGTGTCTATGTTCAGCCTGATGAGAACTTACAACGAACATCACGCCCCCTACCAGTGGGTCGTGACAAAGCCTACTAAAATAGAAGTTGGTCCTCAACTGGCATATGGGAGTTCAAATCTTTCCTCTGTATCTTCCAGAGCAGGAAGTTCAACTTTTTCTTTTCTCACAGAACATTCCTTAAACACTTGGTGCACAAGATGAAGGTGAGGAATCTTTTAAAATCTCTTATTGAACTTATTGTCCTTTTATAAAATACTTACAATATTAATAAGATTATAAACTGCTTGAAAATATTCATACAGTCCAGTGGTCCACATATTTTACACAAGCAACCAAAATGACCACCTCTTTTGGCACACTTCAGATCATGTATGATATCCTCAACATGGGAGGCAGAAAGACCTGGACCCCAAAACAATAAAAGATCATAATAGTTAACACATTTTCCTGCTGATACACAGACAAAGCAATAGTGAGGCTTACATGGCTTTGGTTCATAATTCTAAGAGAAAAGATAAAACCCGAATGGAGGGAAATTTTTGTCTCTGGCTCAGAGATTCTCTGGCCTTCTTTTTGCAGAAGAAGAGTTGCAGAAATGATTGAAAAACCCCAGACATGCTGACTTCTCAGTCAATACCACAAAACACACTTCCAAATCATATTAAGCAGCTGCTCAACTATCTGCAGTAGAGCAAACCTATAACAGGACAAGGGAGTCATATTCTACCCACAGATATGGGTATATTTTGAGCATAGCAGCCTTTATTTTTTGGTCCTTCTCAGGTCTAGGACAATATAGAAATGGAGTCTAGAAAATGCTTCAAGTTTTGCCCCAAGTGGACAATATATTTGCACTATGTAGAAGAAAAATGGAAAAGTACGCCTATTTCAGAGTTCGTCTTTTTAAAGTCATGGTCATATAAGCAATATGTCAAACAGCTTGGTGTTTCTACCACTTCTAAGGACACACACAAAGAAGTTGCACACTAGAAAAGAAAACACTGAAAGATTTTTGCTCGGTCTATACAGACAATAATTCTCAAATACTGACAACTATCACAGTTAGTAAATTTAAAAGAAAGCTCTTATGTTGCAAGAACACCGAACAGTTCATATTTTCATCTGATCCGAAAAGTTATACCTTGTTACAAGTAACTCTTAAAAGTAATAAAACAGCAATATACTGGGGGTAAAAAACATCTTCCTCTCAGTTTTCTTCCACTTTGCCTATTTTGTAAAAGGAACGACACCAACAAACATTTAACCTGGCTCTAACCCTATTCCTATGATTAACATGGACACTCAAGAGACCAATATCTCAAACACATCGTGGTTAGACACTGACCAAACGCCAGGCACCCACGACAGCCACTCACTCGCCCTCCCCTGCCACAGCTGGGCAGAGGAGAGAAAAATTTAAACAAAGGGTTCATGAGTTGAGATAAGGACTGGGAGAAAACACTCCAAGGGCAAAACAGGCTTGACTTAGAGATATAAAGTGCATTTATTACTAACAAAATCACAGCATGAAAATGAGAAGTAAAATAAGCCCTTAAAAACACCTTTTTCCCCCCAACAGTGCATGGAGACAGAGGCTGGGGGTTCTGGTCAGTTCGTCACCTAAGGTTTTCTTCTGCTACTCAGGTAGAGGAGTCGTTCCCCTGTAAGACTGTGGGGCCCCTTCCCACTGGAGACAGTTCTCCATGAACTTCTCCAGCGTGGGTCCAATCTCACGAGCAGCAGTCCTCCCAAAACTGCTGCAACATGAGTCCCTCCCATGGGCAAACAGTCCTCCCAAAACTGCTGTGGCATGGGTCACTCTTCCAGGGGGTGCAGTCCTCCAAGGACAGGCTGCTCCAGCCTGGAAGCAGGGGCCACTCTCTCCACTAGGTCTCCCACTGGATCACAGCATCCTCCAGGCATCCACCTGCTCCGGCATGGGAATCTCCCCCACTGGCTGCAGGTGGATCACTGCATGCCCCATGGACCTCCATGGGCTGCAGGGCGACAGCCTCCTTCACCATGGTCATCACCACAGCCTGCAGAGAAATCTTGGCTCTGGCGTCTGGCGCACCTCCTCCTCCTCCTTCACTGACCTTGGTGTCTCCATGTTGTTTCCCTCACACGTTCTCACCTCCTCCTCTTCTCTAGCTGGAATTAAAACTGTGCCCTCACTTTGTTTTGATTTTCTTCTTAAATATGTTATCACAGAAGCGTTACCAACATCTCTAATTGGCCCAGCCTTAGCCAGTCGCACGTCCATCTTCAGAGCCATCAGGGACTGGCTCTGCCGGACATGGTGGAAGCTTCTAGCAGCTTCTCACAGAAGCCACCTCTGTAGCCCCCCTGCTACCAAAAACCAGGCCATGCAAACTGAATATAGCATGCCATTTTCTAAAGGCAAATATG
This sequence comes from Paradisaea rubra, assembly GCA_003713215.1. NCBI lineage: Eukaryota > Metazoa > Chordata > Aves > Passeriformes > Paradisaeidae > Paradisaea > Paradisaea rubra. The sequence continues at coordinate 25,995 of RAHL01000916.1, read as the reverse complement.
TACCAGGGATAATATTGTGTTAAAGGCAGTGTTAGACGAGAGGTGCTGGAGCATCAACACCTGCACACAGACTGACTGTACATTTCTCCAATCAGTTCCAAGACAGTGCTCTGGCATAAAATCAGCTCTACATACATCATGTTCATGCACTGCTCTAGTGGAAGCTCAGTTAGATGAGCTTTCTCTGGTTCAGCATGGTAAACCTAACTAATAAGTGCCGATTTAAACAGAACTATAAAGGAAACAGAGATATGCGAGTTGAAGGAAATATGGGTTGAGTCAAACACATAACTTATTCCCAATCCTCAGAGTAAAGTGTCCAAGAATATTACCTTGAAGAACTCTATATAGTCTTAAATCTTGAGGATATAGTATTTAAATAGTATATATCATCTGCTGTCTTATTCCACCTAATCAAAAATCTTTCCCTCTGTTTTTTTCCAGAAGCTTACAAATAATCCTATTATTATTTGACAACTCACTTCAAAATTCTCTACTCTCAAACATGGGGCATTACCAAGGTCATCCTTCTCTCCAAATTTAAAATACTTTAAAGTTGTTATCAGAACACAATGACACAGCAGCTAACAGAACAAGTCCCTTTTCTATTCAAAACAATATTGATTGTTTAAGTTTCCACTCATAATTATCAAGATTTGACAGAAGAATGGAAATCTAACTTTGATACATGTAATTTTAATGAAAAGCTTACTTTTTTAAAGTAACAATTTGTGCACTTTATACGAACTCTGCCTCCTCAGTTTTTCCCGGCAATAATGCACACCTCCAGGAAGCCTGCCTTTTTGATCTATTGAAAAAACTCTTCCAACTTTTTTACCATAAAACTCAATGTACTGTTCCAGATGCAAAAATCTTGGAAATGACACATAAGGGTAGAAAAGATTGATTCACCATGGGTGACAATTCAAGCTCTGCCTCTTGTGGAGTACAATACAGCCTATTAATCTCCAAAATAATTTTCAGTAAAGAAGCTTGCCCATTTTATCGAATAACTGTTACACATACCCATTTCTGCACTGAATATGTGATGTTTTCTTGGTCTCTTTTACAGCTCTAATCCCCACACACCCCTGATCATATATAACAGCAAAAAGAACGAATGATGGGCTAGTCTTTTCATAATGATGAATATATGATTAGTATTAACTTCACAGCTGGGAAATCATCTACACATATATAATGCTATAAGCTTAGATTTATCTGAACAAGTGTCACTAGTGACATAGCAGATGAGTTTTTCATATTTGGAGTTTCTTTTTCTCCAATGGATCACAAAGCATCATACAAACAGCAACCTGAACCTCAGAAGCATGTTTCAACTAGAAAGATGATAAAAGGATAAGAGGTGAGCAACATCTTTTTGTGATAATAAGGGCAAAGGATAAACAGCTCCAACTAAGAACATCATGGCAGACCATCATTCTTACAAAGGTAGCTAGAGAGTTTAATGTATGGCTGAACTGACAAACCCCAGCAGCTTTAAACATCTCATCTGAATGTCTGACACTGAAAAATGCACACACCACCATGTGCAAATGTCTTGGGGTGACTTTATGATGTGTATCCCCTATCACTGCTCTATGCCCAGAAATTAACTTTGTGCCTTTAAACTGAGCCTGAGCGGAGAGAGAGAAGAAAAAAATTTCAAGGACACAGATAGCAGAGTGCTCTGCCCTGGGTTCGGCTGGTGTGGTGGGAGGAGTGGAGAAGCACCCTGTTTTTTCCAACTTTCGGGTTTTTTTCTCCGGAGAGTTGAACTTTGTTTTTTTCCTGGATGTTCGTATTTTCCTTTTCTTTTCCTGGACTGTTTCAACATCAGAACACATCGGGACTTTTTTCCACCGAGGTGGAGGCCCCGGAGGAGGGGGGCCCACCCCGTCCCAGCTCCGAAGAGGAGGGGAGAGGTTACGGAAGGACTCTGAATTTTTCCCAGGTTTTCTCTCTATAGCGAGGGGGTTTACTATTTAGCATTATTATCCTTTTCCTGTGTGTTTGTTAAATAAATAGGTTTTATCTCTTTCACTTTCCTTCAAGGAAAAAGTGTTTTTTCCAGAACCTGGTGGGGGGAGGGGTGATTGTAACCTGTTTTCTCTCAGAGGATAGATTTCCAAATTTTGGCCGTACCAGCACAGCACCTCAAAGTAGTCAATCAGAGTATCTCCATCTTCAGTTTACTTCATATTTATTATCTACTAGATCAGAGATTTAAAATAACTAACATACATCAAAGAGTAATAGATGTTTTCATACCACTTTATCTTCAGGCTTTGTAAACAAGCCCATTAATCTCTATCAGCAGTATAGGCAGATGTGGTTTCTTTCAGAGATATACAGCCAAACACAGTAACCTCTGACCGATGAAATTCCCAACAACATATAGACCTTTGGCACAGAATGTAAACTGCCAATGATGTGTTATTTTGTATTTTTAGCAACAGCTTACCTGAGTAAACACTGAAAGATTTAACCCAAGGCCAGCAAGTCAGATGCAGAGCAAATTTAGCCCTTTGTCTCTATATCCATGTGCATACCACTGAAACATAAAACTTCATCATTTCAGAAAACATGTAAGGGTGTTACCTTTCTGGACGTGGATGATATCTGGAAAGTTGGCCAAATGCCCCTGATACAGTGCTAACAAATCCATCACGGCATCTAGGTCCTGCCGGGGCTGATCTGCAAAGAGATCCCCAATGGCATCATAGGCTTCTGCAGTGAAGGCTATGGCTTGGTTGAG
>RAHL01000916.1:0-11209 GCA_003713215.1 Paradisaea rubra | reverse complement strand
CCTCTGCAGCTGGTCTTCTTGGTGGTGAAAGTCCCCCCAAAAGGCATAGAGTCCGATGGGTTTATATGCTCAGGCTAGGTAGGCATGTCCGGGCATGTCCCCCTGGAGGTGGGGGGGGGCAGTCTCTTACAGCAGACTCTGGGTCTGTTGCATCACTTGCAGGCCTGTGGGGCCAAGCCTCTCACGTGAAAGTCCCATGGATGTGGCCTGTGGGGTTGGGGGTTCCACAGCTGGGCCAGTTTGTGTAATCGGAGGATGGGTGTTTATTGCCTCTCACCAGAGGTTACATCATGCACCCAAAACCTCCTCCTCCCCCCTCGGTTGGGGGGGAGTCTGTGTAAACCTGGCTTCTGTGAGCTGTGCTCTCCCCCCACCCCAAACTCAGCTGGGGATAGTTGCAGCTGGTGGCATCTTTTTGTGGATGCATACCTTTCCTTCAGTCTGAGATGATTGAACAACGTGTTTTCCTTTATCTAATCAGCAGTTTGACTTTCAGTTCAAAGTCCCAGTCTTCAGAGAGGCTTCTTCAGTTGCAGCTTCCTTGTCATGAACAAAACTTTCAATGTTTGAGGCATGAACTATTTTCAGTCTCTGACAGGGAGGTGATGGAGGAAGTGAGGAGGAACAGTTCCTATGTAGCACCAGTGTGACTCACAGGCCCCAAATCGGAGCCCGATGTCCCCCAGCTAGGGAGAAGGGGTACACCCCACGAACTGACCTGTGGTTCTTCCTGTGTGACCATGGGGAAGATATGAGAAGGTGGGATGGAAAACCCACTTGTGTCCTGGCAGCACGGGTGCATCAACTCAAGAAGGAAAACACTAACCGAGGGAGTTCTGCTAAAGTGAAGGTAGCCTCAGCCTCCCTTGACCAAGCTGCTAGGTATAACAGAAGGGTGGATGATATGTCGGATCCCCTTGAAGGAACCTCTAGAATTTATGCCCAAGGAGGGAATGATAACCAGGGCTAGAGGGGCCCTGCCTCTAGCCAGGTAGAGGCACAGGAGAATCGGGTCCTTTGGACTGTGTGGATCCAACGGCCTGGCACATCAGAGCCACAGAAATGCGAAGCTTTGGTTGACACTGGTGCACAGTGTACTCTAATGCCATCGGGACATGTGGGGGCAGAACCCGTTTCTATTGCTAGGGTGACAGGGGGATGGCAGCAGTTGACCCTGCTGGAAGCTGAGGTGAGCTTGACTGGGAAGGAGTGGCAGAAACACCCTATTGTGACTGGTCCAGAGGCCCCGTGTATTCTGGGCATAGATTTCCCCTGTAGTGGTTATTTCAAAGACCCAAAGGGACTCAGGTGGGATTTTGGGACAGCTGCTGTGGAGGCAGAGGGCATTAGGCAATTGAACACCTTGCCTGGACTGTCCGAAAATCCTTCTGCGGTTGGACTCCTGAAGGCGGAGGAACAATGAATCGCCCCAAACCAGGCCAAGAGACACTTCAGAGACAGAGTCAGAGAAGTGGGTATTTGCTTTATTCGGCACCGGGTGCGTGGGGGATCGCTCCTCCTAACACACACACACAGCACTCCATACAGTCCAGTATTATTGGCAAAATTCATGAATATTCATCACATTCCTTGGGATGGGAGTGGTTATACAAATTACTTTTTGGAAGTCATTAATATCATTAGCATACATGCCATGCATGCGCTGCGTACCCTGGTGGTCACACTGAGGAAGGCTCCTTTTCTTCCTCGGGGGTCTTTCTGATGAAGATTAGTAACTTCGTCACAATGCACTTTCCACCTTTCTTTCAGGAGTATATGCAGTCCTTCATTGGATGATTTAGTGGTTTTTGTGCTGGTTTTCAACAGATCCTGTTCTTCTTATCTTGACAAGATTAAGGCTAATCTTCCTTCTTAGGTTTTGTGATTAACATTTGCTGTCTCTTAATAGTTAACTCGTGCTTACATGAGTTAGCTATTGATCAAATCCTTTCTCAACAACGAGTACCAATTGCCACCTTGACAGTGCACTGCCAGCAGTATCGGACTAATCGGGATGCTGTGATCCCCATCCACAATATGATCCGTGAGCTGGAGAGCCAAGGGGTGGTTAGCAGGGCCCACTCACCCTTCAACAGCCCCATTTGGCCTGTGGGCAAGTCTGATGGGGAATGGAAATGGACAGTGGACTATCATGGCTTGAAGGAAGTGACTCCACGACTGAGCGCTGCCGTGCCAGATATGCTGGATCTCCAGTATGAGCCTGAGTCCAAGGCAGCCAAGTGGTATGCCACTATTGACATTGCTAATGCATTTTTCTCCATTCCTTTGACAGCAGAGTGCAGGCCTGTTTGCCTTCACCTGGAGGGGTGTGCATTATACTTGGAACCAACTGCCCCAGGGGTGGAAGCACAGTCCCACCATTTGCCATGGACAGATCCAGACTGCACCGGAAAAGGGTGAGGCTCCAGAACATTTGCAGTACATCGATGACATCACTGTGTGGGGGAACACAGCAACGGAAGTATTTGAGAAAGGAGAGAAGATCATCCAGATTCTCCTGGAAGCCAGCTTTGCCATCAAAAAGAGTAAAGTCAAGGGACCTGCCAGAGAGATCCAGTTCCTGGAAGTGAAGTGGCAAGACAGATGGCATCAGATTCCCACTGAGGTCATGTGCCGGTTTGGCCAAAATCTAGCAATATATCCTCTGAGAGAAAAACAGGTTACAACCACCCTTCCCCCACCAGGTTCAGGAAAAAAAATTTTCCTCAAAGGAAAGTGAAAGAAATAAAAACTATTTATTTTAACAAACACACAGGAAAAGGATAATAATGCTAAATAATGAAATGAAATCTCTTGCTGTAGAGAGAAACCTGGGAAGATTTCAGAGTCCTTCTGTAGGTGTGGTCTCTCTCCTCCTCGGAGCTGGGTTGGCGAGGGCCCACTCCCCCGGGCCTTGGGGAGAAATTCTCCCGATGTGTTCTGATGTTGTTGAAACAGTCCAGAAGAGAAAAAAGGAAAAACCAAAATCCCAGGAAACAAAGTTCAGCTCTCTGTCTCACACCGGAGAAAAAAAAAACGAAAAAGCTGGCTGAAGAAGCTAGCAGGATGCTTCCTCCGTGCTATCGCAGCCGGAGAACGCAGAGGAGTGTAATCTCTGTGTCCTTGAGAAACTGCTTTGAAAAGTTCGCTTGGGTTTTTTTTTTCCTCCCCTCTCAAGCTCAGTTTAAAGGCACAGAAAGGCACAAAATTAATTTTTTTTTGTGGCATAGAGCCATGATAGGGGATACACACCATAGAGTCACCCCAAGACAGGTCATCAATAAGATCACAGCGATGTCTCCACCTGGCACCCCAACTCCTGGTGCTGGGTTGGATGTTCAGAGGAAAGGTTCCCTCTACTCATCACGCCACCGACGCCACATGGAGTAAATGGATTGCCCTCATCACACAGTGCTCCCTCCCACATTGGAAACACAAATCGCCCTGGGATGGTGGAAATAATTACAAATTGGCCCGAAGGTGAAAATTTTGGTCTGACTGATGAAGAGGAGCAGGAACAGGTGACCCGTGCTGAGGAAGCTCCACCTTACAACCAGCTGCCACAAGAAGAAACACGCTACGCTCTTTTCACTGACGGTTCCTGTTGCATTGTAGGGACAAATCGAAAATGGAAAGCAGCTGTATGGAGCCTCACACGACAGGTTGCAGAAGCTACTGAAAGAGAAGGTGGATCGAGCCAACTTGCTGAACTCAAAGCCATTCAACTGGCCCTGGACATTGCTGAAAGAGAGAAGTGGCCAAAGCTCTACCTYTACACTGATTTGTGGATGGTAGCCAATGCTCTGTGGGGTTGGCTGGAAAGGTGGAAAAAGGCCAACTGGCAGCATAGAGGAAGACCAGTCTGGGCTGCTGATCAGTGGAAAGACATTTCCACTCAGGTAGAGAAGCTACCTGTGAAGGTCTGCCATGTAGATGCCCATGTCCCCAAGAGTCAGGCTAATGAGGAGCACCGAAACAACGAGCAGGTAGATCAGGCTGCAAAAATAGAGGTGTCAGAGATAGATTTAGACTGGCAACACAAGGAAGAGTTGTTCCTAGCTAGATGGGCCCATGATGCCTCAGGCCGTCAGGGCAGAGATGCCACCTATAAGTGGGCACGAGACCGAGGGGTGGATCTAACCATGGACAGTGTCTCCCAGGTTGTCCATGACTGTGAGACATGCCCTGCGATCAAGCACACCAAGCGGGTGAAGCCCCTGTACTATGGTGGGCGGTGGTCCAAATACAAGTATGGGGAGGCCTGGCAGATTGATTACATCATACTGCCTCAAACACGCCAAGGCAAGCGCTACGTGCTCACAATGGTAGAGGCCACACTGGAAGGTTGGAGACCTACCCTGTGCCTCACACTACTGCCTGGAACACCATCCTGGGCCTTGAAAAGCAAGTCCTTTGGAGGCATGGTACCTCCAAGAGAATTGAATCTGACAATGGAACTAATACCAAGAACAGCCTTATAAACACCTGGGCTAGGGAACATGGCATTGAGTGGGTGTACCATATCCCTTATCATGCACCAGCTGCAGGCAAAGTGGAGCAGTGCAACGGAATGCTAAAAACCACCTTGAAGGCATTGGGTGGGGGAACTTTCAAAAACTGGGAGCTGCATTTAGCAAAGGCCACCTGGTTAGTTAACATCCGAGGCTCCACTAACAGAGCTGGACCTGCCCAGTCTGAATCCTTGCAAACAACAGATGGGGATAAGGTTCTGGTGGTGCACATGAAAGGTATGCTGGGAAAAGCTGTTTAGATTAATTCTGCCTTGAGTGAAGACAAACCCATCCGTGGGGTTGTCTTTGCTCAGGGACCAGGTCGTACCTGGTGGGTGATTGTCTTGGGGTGACTCTATCATGTGTATCCCCTATCATGCTCTATGGCCAAAAAGTAATTTTGTGCCTTTCCTGTGCCTTTAAACTGAGCTTGAAAAAAAAAACCAAACGAACTTTTCAAAACAGTTTTTCAAGGACAGAGAGATACACTCCTCTGCGTTCTCTGGCTGCAGGAACACAGAGGGAGCACCCTGCTTGTTTTCCCTCAGTCAGCTGGGGTTTTTTTTCCCTTTTTTTCTCTTCCCGGCGTGAGACAGAAAGCTGAACTTTGTTTCCTGGGATTTTGGTTTTTCCCTTCTTTTCTTCTGGACTGCTTCAACAACATCAGAACACATTCAGGAGAATTTCCTCCCCGAGGCCCGGGGGGGGGGTGGGCCCTCGCCAACCCAGCTCCGAGGAGGAGAGAGACCACACCTACAGAAGGACTCTGGAATCTTCCCAGGTTTCTCTCTATAGCGAGAGATTTCATTTCATTATTTAGCATTATTATCCTTTTCCTGTGTGTTTGTTAAAATAAATAGTTTTTATTTCTTTCACTTTCCTTCGAGGAAAAAATTCCTTTTTTTCCTGAACCTGGTGGGGGGAAGGGTAGTTGTAACCTGGTTTTCTCTCAGGGGATATATTACTAGATTTTGGCCAAACTGGCACAGTGATGCAGAAGGATGGAGAGACACGATGCATACCTCAAGGGGACCTTTTTTTAGGGTGTGTCAGGGACTGAAATGATTCATGCCTTAAACATTGTTATAAAAGAGTTTTGCCCATTATAACAAAAACTGTATAAAGAAGCTACAACCAAAGATGCCTCTCTGAAGATACCTGACTGGAACTTTGGACTGTAAATTAAGCTGCCTAGATAACGCTATTCAATCATCTCAGGCCTAGGGAAAAACAAAAAAGGCTGAGGGAGAGGAATGCATCCACAAGAAAGCCAAATGCAGCAGAGATTCTTCCCTGGCTGAGTTTGGGGTGGGGAACACCACTGATACTGCCCTGGGAGATGGGACAGCCTCAGGGGGCACAGGTCCCACTCTCATGAGGCAGCAGCGTCTTTCCCGCAGACACGCACTGAAAAGTGTCGGATCTCGGCGGCCGTGTGTTCGGGCAGCACTGGCTCTGTTGCAGCAGGCGTACCCAAAAGCGAGGAGACCCAGAGGTCTAAGTCCCTCAGGTAGCCCGGAGACGAAAGAGGTAAGAGAGAGGACCACTCCGTGAAACCTTCCAGGGATTTATTTCCCCGAAAGCAGAGGGGAGGAATGGCCGTCGGGTCCAGAATTGCCCGTGCTTTTCTACAGGGGTGGTGCAGAACAAAACACCCAATAGAAAATAAGCCCGGAGGAGGATCCCAAGGACACAGAACCAATGGCCAGGTTACAGAGGAGGGGATTTACAGAACCCACCTATGAACAACCGAACTTAACAGAACTTTCTGGAGAAGTGGTACGGGCTCAGAACCGGGTCCCGTCCTCGGACTGGTCTTCGCTTTCTGAATCGTCAGCCCATTGGGTAGTCGTGGTGTGATGGACAGCGGGCGGACCCCAAGTGGTCCGAGGCACCCCAACACACCACAGCCAGCAGAAGCCAGATTTACTCCCCCCAAAACGAGGGGCGGAGAAGGTTTCGGGTGTGTGGCGTAACCTCTGGTCAGAGGCAGTGAACACCCGTCCTCCCTTAGACAAACTGGCCTAGCTGTGGAACCCCCAACCCCACCGGCCACATCCACGGGACATTCATGTGAGAGGCAGCTGAGGGGGTGTCATAATCTATCAAAGACCCCCCAAAGCGCTCCCCAGAGACCTTGCACCACAGCATAGCACATGATGGAATAGATCCAGAGTCTGCTGCAAGAGACTCCCTCCCCCAGGGGGAGGTACCTGGGCATTCCCACCTGGCCTGAGCCTACATTAATCCATTGGATTCTATGCTTTTGAGGGAACCTTCACTACCAAGAAGACCAGCTGGAGAGGATCAACGGAACATCGTTGGAATCCACAGAGTGGTGATATTTTCCTTATTCTGTCTGTCAATCTCTCTCTGTCCCCTCCACCTATTTTCTATCTCTTTCTTCTCTCTTTCTGTCTCTCTCTCATATTTACTATCAAATAAAACCCATACTATTGACTTGGGCATATGGTCTTGTTTGCACCTTAATTTGGGCAGAGGTATTTCTCATAACTTAAATAACCGGGTCATGACTGGGTGAACTGTCTGTCACACTGTGCCTGTATCCAGATCTAGATGTATATATGTATATAATTAGGGTAATGCATGTATGTATATAGTTTAAAAGTTTAAGTTTGATGGAACATGTTGGTATGGAAAAAAATTTGGGGTGGATAATGTCGGAGGTTAGGATTTTCCCTTTTTTTTTCTTCTTTTTCTCAGGGAATTTTGTCCCATCTGTTGCCTAAGAGATGATAAGGACCGATACTTAAGAGAACAAAAGTTGTGGCTGAGAGGAGGAGGTCAAACCACGACAAGGGGGAAGGGTGAAGCTGGCTATCCTCCTAGCTGGTGGGGGCTTTCTCTTGGGAAGTGCAGAGATACCGCGAGATTTTGGCTGGGGAGTGAAGGGATGGGCTCAGCTCCTGGCTCTCTCTCGCTCTTGGATCAGAAGGGTCTGCAGTTGCTGTGGGAAGAATTCGCTGCCACCGCTGAGCTCCATCTCTTTACTGCATCTACTGTGAGTGAGGCTCTGCTCGTAAGAGCAGCCATTGGACTGGGACCTTATCGAACACCCGATCTCACTGGAAAGGACCCTCACCACCTACTTGGGTGCCTCAGGGGAAAACCCGGGACCCTGACCCCCAACCCCCTCCGAGGGAGCATCTCTGGGCTGTTTGCGGGAGCCCGGCTGCCACTGCCCAACCCCGCTGTTTTTCTGCCACTGCCTCAGGCTTTTTTTTGGTTGCACTTTAACCCAGCACCCTGTACTCGCCAGAACCCCCTGTGGCTGCTGCTACGGCTGCAGAGTTTCTGCTACATTTTGTTTGCTACCCCGGGGGTGCCAGCCTCTGCCATTCCAGCCACTGCTCAGAGGTTCCTGCTACAGCCCATTCTGCAATCCGGGGGAGCCCGGGGACCAACTGCCCCTGTGGGTTTGTAAAGGAAGCTCCTTTTCTATCTCTTCCACCACCTCACCTGCCATTAACTGCTTGGAGGGATGGCTGAGCTCACCCCACAGCACCCCCTGCAGCTGCAGGGGAACCATTGCACCTGCCCTGCCTGGCCAGGAGCCAACAGTGTCCCTGCCAACTGTGACTACAACTACACCAAAGGGGAAAGTGCTTGACAGCTGAGAGAAGGCTGTTATTGAGTTTCTGGTTTTGTTTGTTGTTGCTGCCATTGTTGTTGTTTGTTTGCTTTGTTATACATACATATATATATATATATATAAGTAAAGAACCGTTATTCCTTTTCCCATATCTTTGCCTGAAAGCCCAGTAATTTAAAAGTTATAATAATTCGGAGGAAAGGGGGTCACATTTTCCATTCCAAGGGAGGTTCCCACCTTCCTTGGCAGACATCTGTCTTTCAGATCAGGACATTAAATAACTGTAAACTAGTGGAGTAGTTATTCTCTAAAATCTTCCAGTTTTATCTTGAGATTTTAGCAAAAATTAAATTACATGAAATTAAGTCATGTTTTTTCAAGCACACTAACACAATCAATAAGGCAAATTTATGAAAGGAAAAAAATTGTGTTATAATATTTCCCTGGTGGACAAAACTGCAAAGAGAAGTTGGAACAATTACTAGCTTGAAATTGCATTTTCCATCTCTCTCTGATTACCATTGTGTGCAGGCACTCTGTTGTAGATATTAAAGTAACTTTTTTAATGTCTTGGGGTGACTTTATGATGTGTATCCCCTATCGCTGCTCTATGCCCAGGAATTAACTTTGTGCCTTTCTGTGCCTTTAAAATGAGCCTGAGAGGGAGGAGAGAGAAAAAAACGAGCAAACTTTTCAAAACAGCTGTTCAAGGACACAGACACACACTCCTCTGCGTTCTTCTGCTGAGGTAGCAAGAGCGGAGGAAATCTTCCCAGGTTTCTCTCCACAGCGAGAGATTTCATTATTTAGCATTATTATCCTTTTCCTGTGTGTTTGTTAAATAAATAGTTTTTTTATCTCTTTCACTTTCCTTCGAGGAAATTTTTTTTTTCCCGAACCTGGTGGGGGAAGGGTGGTTGTAACCTGTCTTCTATCAGAGGATATTTACCTCCAAATTTGTCCAAACTGGCACAAAACTCAATGATTATTTTTAAGAAAACCAACCTGCAAAATTAAAAATCACCCTAAAAATATTTTTAAAGGTTTTGAAGAAGCCAACTTCTTAGGCCCTCAGTAACTATCTATAGTTCCAAGTAGAAGAGCTGGATTGATTGAGCTTTGTTTCTTGTTCAGACTAGCAGTAGAAAGGTTTTCAAAATAAGAATAGCGCATATTGACTTGTGGCATTTTAGCTGCACTAAACATGTATCTGAATGCCTTGGTTGGGAATTTCTGCCATCTTCATTGGGAATTAAATTTTCAGAGTCAAGATGAATTTTTTTCTGATCCTATTGAAACTTATAAGCTATAATTCAGTGAAAATGTTTATTATTTCATGTGTTCCTAGGGATTTGTAATTTGTGGGGTGAAACTGAAAGCCAAACTAAAGCCAAATGGCTACAGATGTCTATGTATGGGATATCTCATTTTCGAGTTAGGTGATGCCTTTTTCTCTGGTCCTAGAATTATGAGCCAGACACGGTTAAGGGGATAAAAGGGGATTTACCTCTGTGAAAAATGAGTGGATGATAAATGTTGGCTTTTGTATATAATAGGATAACATTTACAAGTAATAATGTGCTAGGTAGAAATAATGTTAAGGTAAAATATAGTAGAAACAAGGTTAGAGTGAATTGTAACTTCGAAATAGTTGTAATAAACTGAGAAACGTAGTAGTGAATACATAGTGATAAATGTCCTTTAAGGTGATAAATGTCCTTTAAGTTGATAAACCACAGAGCCGGAGATCAAGACATCTTAAAGAAACAAAGAAGATAAACTGCATACATCCCAGGAAGTCTGTTATCTCACTAAAAGCTCACACCTCCCAAAGAAACTGTCGAATAAACTGAGTTACAACTGAGAAGGGGATTCCTGCCTTCAGTCCTTCAAGATCCAGAGGACCGGAGAGGCGTCTTGTTGGCGGAGAGGTGGACAGAGGTCGGGAAGTAGAAGTGAAGCGTAAATTATCTTCTAAGCTTAATGAATATGTAACAGTTTGAGAAAGATACTTAAGCTCACAGAAAAGTGAATAGGATTGCGCCTCTGGCTAGTTGCTAAGCGCCCAGCGCTGTATTTGCCTTTGTTCTACTAATAAATGTTCAATACTTTGTTGCTAAAATTTTTAGCTCGTTAATTCATTTACTTCACCTCGTTCAATAAGGATCCTTAGGTGCACAACCCATTGTAGTAGGTTGAACCTGAATTGACAGACAGCTTTTTAGTCCAATAACGCTTCTCTCAATTTTACATATTTAAACCACACAGGAAGGCGGGTTTTTGAACTTTTTCCGTGGCAGCTCAACTGCCGGAAGGTGGGGCGGGGCCTCTGAGCCTTCGGGCCTGCCGGGCCGGGCCCCTGCCCCCCCCTCCCTTTTCCCAGCGCCGCGGCGTGGACCCTTGGTCACTGCGGGGGGAACTATCCCTGAGCCGCAGGCAGCTGGAGCTAGCCACGGATGGCCACACAGCTGAACCCATCTGGAGCGGCTTCTTGGGACTGGTGGGTCTCTCTCCTGGCAGAGCCAGCGGGAGCCAGCGGAGCCTCCTGTCTGCAGCCAGCACACGTCGCGCCGAACTGAAAAGGACACCGTGCAGCCAGCAGCGCAGGGGGAGCAAGGCTTTTCTCCACCGTGGAGCCTGAAAAACACTTTCCAACATGGCGGTTTCAGAGCCAGAGAGAAAGAGAAAGTGAGTCACGTGAGATGAAGCTAAAAATGGTTTCAGACGAGAAAAGAGGGCGGTGCCGTGTTTCTCGCGCGTAGCTTAAAAAACTTCTTGCATGCTGTGGTAAGAAACTGTAATACCACAAACTGTTCATCTCTTTAATCCATTTCAAGTACATGGGGGGATGGACAATTCATGTGTGGCCCGTAAAGATTGTGAAGAGTGCCCATGCCAGGCTATAAAAAAGCAGTGCGAGGCTTTTAAAACCTGGTGGCGAAGAAAAGCCTTTGTGTTCAGGCCAAAATAACTCATCCTTAAAAAGATTAATGTGATAAATAGATGCTATAATATTGGCTTTCTGCAAATGTTAAAATAAGTGATGTTAAAAGTAGCTTTGGTAACAGTAGTTTTGTCACAAATA
>RAHL01000915.1:12725-25387 GCA_003713215.1 Paradisaea rubra | reverse complement strand
GAATTCCGGAATCCCCAAATCCCGGAATCCCCAAATCCCAGAGTCAGCGAGGTCCCGGGATGGTTCAACAAGGAATTTTAACATTCACTGAAACTGATTCACTGATAAACTGAGGGGCCACAGAACCCCATAATGTTTGAGTCCCAGAATCCTGGAATCCCCAAATCCCTGAATCCATGAGTCCCAGAATCCCCAAATCCCAGAMTCTCAGAATCCCTGGATCCTGGAGTGGGTGAGGTCCTGCTGTGTTCAGCCAGGAATCTGAACATTCCCGAGAACTGGGGATGCAGCAACTGACAAACTGAGGGGGGGCAAAGAATTCCTGAATCCCAGAATCCCCGAATCCCCAAATCCCCTGCATCCCAGAATCCCAGACTGGGTGAGGTCTTTCTGTGGTTCAATAAGGAATTTTGACATTCCACAGAACCAGGATGCAGCCACTGAGGAAGTGAGGGGCCACAGAATCCCTGAACTGCCAAATTCCTGAACCCCTGAATCCCCAAATTCCCGAATCCCTGAATCTCCAAACCCCAGAATCCCAGAGTGGGTGAGGTTGGAAGGGATCCCAGAGGGGTCTCCCAGAGCTCTCCCAGCTGAATCCTTCCTCCGGGCACAATTCCCTCCTTCTCCTTCCATCCGTCCCGTCCGGAATCGTGTCCCAATCCCACCCCGGACTTGGACACCTTCCAGCAACTCCTTGTCCCACATCCCAGTCTCGATCCCTGTTATCCAAGGCACATTCCTGCCATTCCAGCTCACCCGCGTGGCTCCKGGCTTCCCAGAAATCTACGRGAAGAAGAACGGAATTCCRGTTTTTRTGRAGRAATTYGATACTTCCCGGACTGGAAGTATTTTGGCCCCCCAAAATTCTGATTTAATCCCCCCCCCACCAAATCCCAGGAATTCGCGTATTCCCATGGTTTTCAGCACTTACCCAGCTCAGCTTTCAGCTGACCTGAAAGGAAAAGATATTCCCATCAGTTTTGTTCGATATTCCCRCTTTTTCCCCAGTTTTTCCCATCAGAACAACCTCCAAGTGCGGAGTAGGAGGAAATTCCTCTCCATGGGMGGATATTTCCCTGGATCAATTAGCTCTAAATCCAGGGATAACGTGGATAATAACCTGAATTCCTGTCTTATTTTTAATAAACTTGGGGTAAAATGCAAATTTATGGAAATTGGTTTTTCTTACCGAAGCGTTTCTTGAACTGGATTTTTGCTGGAAAGGAAAAGCAGGGAATGAGTGATGGGAAAACTCCACAGAAAAATGAAAATAGTGGCAGGAAAGGCATTGGAATTACAGTGATTATTCCCTTCGGGAATGGAGGTKGGAAATTTCCGCCGTTAAATGTCGGGATTTATGGAATTACAGATTTTTTCCCCCAAAAACGGGAGGAAAGGGGAGGGAGTTTCGGTCCTGTGGAATTCCAGGTGGGACGTGCAGAGGGATGTGGGGGTGGAGGAAGATTTGGGGTTGGATTCCRTGATTTCGGGGGGTCTTTTCCAACCAAAATTCCRAGGAACCCCAAGGGAGAAAAAAGAGCTTGGAGAGATGGGATTGGGCCCCTCTAATTAATCACTTTTAATTAAAATAAAGCTGATTAAGCAGGGGATGGTTTTCCCTGAGCACCCCGCCCATTCCCAAGGAATATTTGAAGGGAATGGGATTTACCCGCTCGTTTCTTGGCTTTCTCTCCGTCTGGGAATTCCGGATCGGGGAATCAAAGGAATAACAGGGAGAAATATTAATTTAATTATGGTTATTAACTGTTATTAATAATGTTTGTTAATATTTATTTTTAATGTTGTTTGTAGGTTCCTGTACAAAGGGAAGGGGAAGGGGAAAAAAGGGGAAAAAGGGGGAAAAAGGGGAAAAGGGGGAAAAAGGGGGGAAAAGGGGAAAAATGGGGAAAAGGGGGGAAAAATGGGGAAAAATGGGGAAAAATGGGGGAAAATGGGGGAAAATGGGGGAAAAGGGGGAAAAAGGGGAAAATGGGGAAAAAGGGGGGAAAAGGGGAAAAATGGGGAAAAGGGGGAAAAGGGGGAAAAAAGAGAAAAGAGGGAAAAGGGGAAAAAATGCAGGAAAAGGGGGGGAAAGGGGGAAAAAAGGGGGGAAAAAGGGAAGGGAAGGACTCACCAAGCACCGACTTCACTTTCTTTTTCTCTGGAACAGAAAACGCAGAATTTTGGCACCCAAAAAATCCCAAATCAGGAACCTCAATTATATTGAAAGGGCATTTTTTGATTATTTTTAATTAATTATTTAATCCACCGAAGTATCAAACTCTTTGAACTTCATTTTATTTAATAGCTGGGATTTATCAGAATCAATCATTAATATATTTATTAATATTATATTTTTAACCTAATATTTTAAAATTTTTTTTCATTCTAATTTGAGCAAAAAATACATTTGCAAAAAACTTGGTAGATTTTATAACTTTTCAGTTG
Source organism: Paradisaea rubra (assembly GCA_003713215.1). Classification (NCBI taxonomy): domain Eukaryota; kingdom Metazoa; phylum Chordata; class Aves; order Passeriformes; family Paradisaeidae; genus Paradisaea; species Paradisaea rubra. The sequence continues at coordinate 22,936 of RAHL01000915.1, read as the reverse complement.
GAAGAAAACAGAAATTAGAGCAAAATTAAAATTGTACAATATTGGTAATATTTAAATTTTTAATTGGGGCTGTTTTAAATAGTAAGTTTTCAATCAGTAAATTTTTGAATTAAAAAAAAAATTAGCAACTTGAGCAAAAACACGATTGTAAAAAAAAGTAGGAAATTTTCGAATTTTTAAATTGTGAACTTTGAAATTGTAAAAAATTAGTAACTGCAGCAAAAAGAAGACTGAAATTCAAACTTTGTGCATTAACTATGGATAGAATTCCCAGAATTTCCATCTCTCAGTCATTTCAAACACACAGGATTTTTACCTTCTTCCATTTCCAGCTTTGCTTTTTCTTGAAAATAGAGAAAATTTTAAATTATTTAATTCTGTAAGTTTTAAAACTAATATTTTATGATATTTAAAATCTTAACTTACATATTCAATAGATCTCCCTAATAAACTTAATATATTTAATATTTTCAAGATTCTATAGTATTTTATATTTCTAGATATTTATATTTTAATAATATTTAATAAAACCTRGTATTTCTCATTTTATATTTAGTATTTTCAAGATTTTATGGTATTTTATATTTCTATATTTTCTATTTTAATGATATTTAATAAAATCCTGTGTTTGTTATTTTATACTTAATATTTTAATTAATATATGTAATGTCTTATATTTACTATTTTATGTTTTGAAATAATTAATAAATATTAAATAAAATCCAATAATTAATYGGGTTTTTTTTACACGGTTATAATTATAGCAAGGACATAAAAATAAATAGCAATTATGCTATTAATAATCATTAATTAATAATTAACTCTCTCACCTGCGCCCATGGTTCTCTTGTGGCTCCCTGGGTAAAAAAAAGAGCAAAAAAATCCTTTTTTCCCCATGTTTTTGTAGGGAAATTTGGCTCCTTTTCCCAGATTTTGCCCTTAACCACCGGTGATTTTCCCCGAATTCCGGTGGAATTTTCCAGTGGGATCCAAACCTGGAACTCACCCCGGATCTGGCAGAAAATGATGGAAATCAGGGCCATGTTCAGGAACAAAACCGCCAGGAAAATCCGCAGCCACTGGGAGATGGAGGGGAGGAAAATGTCTGGGAAAATGAGGGAAAATYAGCGATATTCCATCAATTGTTTGAAGATTAAATATCCTATTATTTACTAAATATTCCATTAACGATTTAAGGCCTAAATATTCAAATAATTATTCAATATTTTGTTAATTACTTAAGGCTTTAATTTTGCATTAATTATTAAATATAAGATTAATAATTTAAGTTGAAATACCCTATTAAGGATTAAAAATTCTATTAAAATTTAATTAATTAATTAATTAATTAAATTAATTAAGTAATCAAATTTAATTAATTTCTAATTAAATTAGTTATTTAAGGTTTGAATTTCCCATTAACTGTTAAATATTCTGTTAATGATTTAAKGATTAAATATTCCATTAAGGATTAAATACTTTACTAATTATTTAAAGTTTCAATTTTCCAATAACTATTACATATTCTATTAATGATTTAAGGATTAAATATTCAGTTAAGGATTAACGATCATATTAATTAATAAACAGTAATTAATTAATTAATTAATGTTTTAAATTGCCATTAATTATTAAATATTCTCATTATGATTTCAGGATTAAGTATTTGATTAAGGCTCATATCTTCAATTAAGTATTAAATATTCCATTAATGATTTAAGGATTGGCTATTCCATTTATGATTAGATATTTTATTAATGATTAAGCATTCTATTAATGATTAAATCATAAAGGCAGCAGTAAATTAGGAGACAAAACACAGGTGGAGGTGGGAGATGGGGAAGTTTTATTTTACTTCTCATTAAATCAATCAATAAATTATGCTAATAAATAAAATTTTAAAATAAAATATGAAYGTAAAATATATATAAAAATAAAAAGTAAAAATAAAAATAAGTATAGAAAATAAAATATAAACAGAAAAATACTAAATTAAAATTAAATCAAATTAAGGACTTCAACAAGACCTGCTAATTTGCAAAGATAAAATAGAATAAAATCAACCAACGAATAAATAATAATAAATAAAATTAAAGATTTCCCACCCTTTGGGTCCAGCTGGAGCTGCCAGTTAGCAAAAATCAAATTCAATCAATCAAACAATAAATGACAATAAATAAAATTAAAGACTTTGACGAGAGCTGCTAATTAGCAAAACCAAAATAGAACAAAATAAAATAAATTTAAAATTAAAATTAAATTAAATTAAGCTAAACTAAATTAAATTAAATTAAATTAAAAATCAATAAATGATAATCAATAAAATTAAAGACTTCCAACCCTTTGGACTCAACTAATTAGGAAAACTCGAATTAAACCAGGAGTGGAGTAGCTGCCCCTGGAATTTTTTCTGGGAATTTTTTCCCGATGCCCACCGTGGATGCGGATCCGGGACTCGCGGGAGGCGTTGAGCCGGCGGTTGAGGATCCGGCAGGAAATTTCCAGGTCGGATCCTGGTTGGATCCTCATGGAAGCCTCGATGCTGAAGAGGCCCCCAGGCGTCACCGTGGCCGTCGTGGTCATTGACTCCTTTCGGACTTTTCCGTGTCCGTCCAGCCAGATCAGCTCCGGCCGCGGGAACCACCCAGAGGCGCGGCAGGAGAGGCCCAGGTCCTGCTTCTCGGGGCTCCGCAGGATCACGGATGGAGATTCTCCAATGGCTGTGGAAAAATAGAGGAATTTTCCATTCCAATCCCRTTAAATTGGGGTTTTCTGAAACTCAGCAATTCCGTTCATTGAGGAGTTGCCACCGCAGGATCATGGATGGAACCTCTGCCATGGCTGTGGAAAAACAGAGGAATTTTCCRTTTTAATCCCATTAAATTGGGCTTTTCTGGAACTCAACAATTCCATTTTTTGAGGAGTGGCCGCTGCAGGTTCACAGATGGAGCCTCTCCAACTGCTGTGGAAAAATAGARGCATTTTTCATTTTAATCCCATAAATTTGGGTTTTCTGGAACTCAAAGATTCCTTTATTGTGGAGTTCCTGAGGTCCTGTTTTTCAGGACTCTGCAGGATCATGGATGGAGCCTCTCCAATGGCTGTGGAAAAACAGAGGATTTTCCATTTCAATCCCACTAATTTTGGGTTTTCTGGAACTCAACAATTCCATCCATTGAGGAGTTGCCGCTGCAGGATCATGGATRGAGCCTCTCTGACAGCTGCAGAAAACCAGAGGAATTTTCCAYTTCAATCCCATTAAATTGGAGTTTTCTGGAACTCAACAATTCCTTCCATGGAGAAGTTGCTGATGTCCCATTTTCTGGGGCTCCGCAGGATCAYGGATGGAGCCTCTTAAATGGCTGCAGAAAAATAGAGGAATTTTACATTTTAATCCCATTTAATTGGGGTTTTTTGGAAGTCAATGATCCTGTTCGTTGAGGAGTTGCTACCACAGGATCCTGGATGGAGCCTCTCCAACTGCTGTGGAAAAATAGAGGGATTTTCCATTTCAATCCCATTAAATTGGGGTTTTCTGGAACTCAAGAATTCCTTTATTGTGGAGTTGCTGAGGTCCCATTCTTGGGGCTCCACAGGATCACAGATGGATCCTCTCCATGGCTGTGGAAAAATGGACAAATTTTCCATTTTGAACCCATTAAATTTGGGGTTTCTGGAACTCAACAATTCTGTTCATTGAGGAGTTCCCGCTGCAGGATCATGGATGGAGCCTCTCTGATAGCTGTGGAAAAACAGAGGAGTTTTCCATTTTAATCCCATCAAATTGGGGTTTTCTGGAAGTCAACAATTCTGTTCATTGAAGAGAGGACGAGGTCCTGTATCTAGGGGCCCCACAGGATCATGGATGTGGAAAAATTGACAAATTTTCTGTTTCAATCCCAATAATTTGGGGTTTTCTGGAACTCAACGATTCCTTCCACTGAGAAGTTGCCCAGGTCCTGTTTTTTGGGGCTCCAGAGAATCACGGGTGGAACCTCTCCAACGGATGTGGAAAAACAGAGGAATTTTCCATTTCAATCCCATTAAATTAGGGCTTTCTGGAACTCAACTTTTCTCTGAGGAGTTGGAAAGTCTTGGAGGACTTTCCGGGATTTGATCCATGGGGTCTGGAGGTTCTCAGTGGTCATTGGATCTGAGAATGTCCTTGGGAATGAGGGGTTTAGTGGAGAATCCAGAAGTGGGTGGAAGGGTGGGGGTGGTCCTGGGATGGATTTCGGGGTGGAATTTCCGGGGATTTTGTAGAATGTAGGAAATATAAAAATTGTAGAAGCAAATATATAAAATATATAAAATATATAAAATGCAAAACTATAAAAGATAAAAATATAGACATAAACTATATAATATAGAATTATAAACACATATAAATATGAATATAAGTATAAATATAAAATAATATACTACTTATAGTATATAATTTTATATTTATAAAATACGGTATATAAATAGCATATATTTTTTAATATATATKATATATATTGTATATTACGTATTGTATATTACAGCATATATTGTAATATATTTATAATTGTATTTATAATATAATTGTATTTATATTATGAATACACAGAATAGAATAGAATAGAATAGAATAGACTAATATAATGTAATATAAATGCAATACGTATATCTTTATTTCTATATTATAAATGAATATAGTATTTTGATAATATTATATAAGAGAATATTTGTGTTATATAATTAATGTGTTCATACAATAGATATTTCTATAATAATTTATATATTTGTATAATATAATATTTATATTATACAACATATAAGATGTCAAATATAAAAAAACATTAAAAAAATGTATAAAAATATAAAAATATAAATTTTGAAATATAAAAAATATTAGAATTTATAACAATATTTCAAATATCTGCCCAGTTTTGTGCAATGAAGGAAACGAGAGGGAATGGCACCAACCTGCCACTTCCAGCTCCACCAACACTTCTCGGGACACATCCCGGAATGAGACCTCGCAGCTGTAGGATCCCTGGTCRGAGCTCTGGATGTTCCTCAGGAGCAGGGACACATTCCCGGCTCGGAATTCCCTGTGGAAAAATTCCGCCCGGCCCCAGTATCGCTCATCCAGCTCCTGCCTTCCATCCTTCCCATCATAGCTGCTCATGAGGATCTGCTGGGATTGGCCATGGAATGTCCACCGGATGGAGAAATCCTCAGGAACGGGAGCGGATCCAACCTGGCAGGGCAGGACCACCCTGTCCCCAATGATCCCGAGGACGGAAGTTTTGGGAGTGCTCAGGAATCCGCCTGTTTTAGGGTAAAATGGGGGTTGGTTCTGGTTTTCCATGACGGGTTTTCCATGGAATTTCATTGGGCAACCAATGGGACAGAATCTACCCTCAATGGGAGAGGAATCCAGAAGAAAACCAAAAAAATGAGGATGTGGTGCTCATGGATTTATCCTGCAGCGTTTTGAACAATAACTCAATTTCTTGGCCATTAAAGTCTTGGAAAACCCTGAAAAATGGATGGAAATGGCAAATTCCATCCAAAGTAAAAGTTCAAACCCAGGATTTACCTCCAGAAAATTCCAGGTGGTAATCGACTGCCCCAACACTGGTTCCCAGGAAGGTCTGGAATTTTGCAGGGCCTGGAATTCATCCTTATGGTGCTGGGAGATGTGGGAGCTCTCAGACTCCCAAGGACACACGAGGTGTTCCTTGGACATCCCGCCCTGATTCCCAGACGTTCTCCCAGCACAGGATTGGGACCCAGGTGATAAAATCATGGAATGCCCTGAGCTGGAAGAGGATCAGAGCCCAGCTCTTGGCCCCGCACAGGACAATCCCAACAATCCCTGGGAGCATTGTCCCAGCGCTCCGTGAGCACCGGAATGTTCGGAGCCGCTGCCAATTCCCTGTGGAGCTGCCCCAGCCACGACCACCCTCTGGAAAAGGAACCTTTTCCAAGTTAAATCCTCTGTCCTCATTAGGTTTTAATTTATGTTTTGGAGCAGAAATGGGCTGTTTTATGGGAATGGATCCCAAATGGAACTGGCCTCACCTGCAGCCAGGTGGGAGCCATGCCGGAATGCCAGGATTGAGAGCACCGCCAGCCACCAGAGCCGGGAATCCATGGATACCCCAGCTCCCTGCTCCTCCGCCGCTCCGGAACCGGCACTGCTGGGGGGTCTCCTGCAGTATTCCTTGGATCCCTTCCCAAAGGGAAACAACAAGAGAATGGAGAGCGGAAAAAACAGGGAAAATTATCTGCGAAGAATGATGGAAAATGGGATTCCAGGAGCTTTCCTTTCCTCAGCTCCCTGCGCAATTTAAATCCTCCCATTAAATCCTCCCTCGGCTTTCCAGACATTCCTCATTCCATTCCCATTTTTTCCCTTTCACTGAGAAATTCCAAGCGTTTTGTGGGATCTTTGGATGTTATTTTGTTACCAGATTTTGATGGGGCTTTGGTATTATTTTGATTTTTGGAATTCTGATATCAGAATTTAGTATTGGATTTTGGGATGATATTTTAATATTAAATTTTAAGATCATCTTTTGATATTCTATGTTGATACCATGTTTTATATTATACGTTTACATGATATTCTGTTATTAATATTATATCAATTAAATATTTTATTATTGCATTTTTATATTTCAATATTGCATTTTGATATTATAGTTTAATGTTATATTTTAATACTATATTTTGATACATTTTTATATTATCTTTAGTAATTAGATTTTGCTATTAGATTTTATATTTTTTAATTTTAAAATTTTTAATTTTTAAAAATTTTTTTAGTTTTTATATTAGCTTTTTATATTATTTTGAGATTTTATTCCAATCCTATTTTGATATCATACTTTAACCTTATATATTAATACAATATTCTTATATATTTTTAATATTATGTTTTAACATTATATTTCAATATTATATTTCATATAATATTTTTATATTACATTTAATATTATATTCTGATACTATATTTTGATGTTATATATTAACACTTTCTTTTGATATATTTTGATACATTTTGGGATTATATTTTGATATTATAATTCAACACTCTATTTTGTTATTGTATTTTATTATTTTAATGTTTTATATATTTAAAAGAAATAGATATTATTCTTTTATTAGAATTATTGTATTTATTATATGAGAAAATAATCTATTATTAGCTAATAATATTTATTAATGTAATAAATAATATATGCTATAATAATTATAATTTAGTAATTAATAATAATTACAGATAATTTATAGTGCAATAATACATGGTATAATAATTATATTTATATATTTATTTAAATATAATTCTATATATAATAATTTTATTATCATTATTATAATAATTGATATTTCAATATAATATTTTGATATTATAATTTTACATTATCCCGCCTTTCCGTAGAATCACAGAATCACTCATCTTGGAAAAGACCTTTCCAATCACCAAATCCAGTAATTTTGCATGGCAAAAAAATTCCCGAAACCTCATGCAGCAATTCCCAAGAGCAGCAGAATCTTGATCCCGCTGTTTTAAATGGAATTCCATGATTTCATGGATGTGGCTCCAAGGATTTCCCCGCCAATCCAGCTCCGGGTGAAGATAAATAATCAAACTGAGCAGYGAGCTGGGATTCAGTTGGGATTTAATCCCAATTTCCTGGGATTTCCTGGGATTTCCTGTGTTTTCCTCCATGTCTCAAATCATGGATAAACCCAAGCAGTGCCAGGGAGAGGAATTCCCATGAGAAAAGGGCAACAACGCCCCACACTTCTCCCTGTCCGTGAAAACAATTACTTTATTCCCGTTAAATGAATTCATTCCAGTTCAATTAATTAATCTCAGTTAATCCAGGGTTTTTTCCAGTGTGGAATTCCTTACCCGAGCAGGAGGGACCTGGCAGCTCCTCTGGGATGCGGTCGGGATCAACCTTTGTCCTCGGGTTTTACGGCCACTGGAAGCTGAGATCGGCGTTTTCCGGTGGAGCCGGAGGGGATTGGACGGAGCAGCTCGGGAAAAGGTCCGGAAAATCCCTTCCTGCTTCCCGAGTCATCGCCCCGGAGCTGGGAGAGGTTGGAATGTTCCTCCTCATCCTCCYGTGGGAAACCATTCCCTGCTCCAGCAGRGTTTAGTGGGAACAGGGCGGGGAAAAGAGTTTCATGGACCAAAAATTCTGGGGAAAAAAGGGAAATCCCAGAGTTTTTATCAGTGGTGGGATAAGAACATGCTCAGTTTGGGTTTTCTTTTTCCTTGGGAAAGGTGTTGGATATTATCCTGGTTTTATTCCTTTTTGTCATGGAAATTCCAAGCTTGGTTTGGGATTATTCCTCTTTTTTGGGGAGGGGGTGGAGTTTTTTGGGGGGGAGGGGCAAAGTTTTTCCCTGGTGTTCTTCCTTCTTCTTTTGTCATGGAAAATTCATTGATGGAAATTTATCAATTAATTAAATTGTGATATCAATTTTTAAAAAGTAATAAAAATACAATGCAATCAAATAAAAATAATAAAAACAAAAGGAATAAAAATTCATTGATTTATCTCAAAAAAAGGGGGGGAAAAAGGGGGAAAAGGTTCCACACCTGAAAAAAAATTCATCCCTCTGAGGGTGGTGAGGCCCCTGCACACCTTTCCCAGAAAAGCTGTGGCTGACTTGGAATATGTTTTTGGAATATGTTTGGAATATTTTTGAGGAAAAGCCCCACAAATAATCAGAAAACAGCTGGTTGTGATCTCCCACCTGGAGCCAGAACTCAGCATTCCATGAATGCCAAGGATTTACAGGATGGTCCTCGGTGTGGAGAGAGAAAATCTTGTGGTGAAACCAGTCCTGATTTTCCTTGGATCAGGAGAATTCCAAGAAATCTATCCAGGAGGTGATAAAACCACDACATTTGTCCAAGGAAACCCAGTCCTGGCTTCCCTGGAAACCTTGTTGGAAGTTGAGGTTTTGGGTCCTGACTGTGTTTGATCCCACCTGGAATCACCATAAATCCCGAAATTTTGCCTTGTTAATCAGTCCTGAAGGGTGGGAACCTCATAAATCCAATCATTTTCCAGCTCCCTGCCCATCCTGACTCCTTCCCTCTCCCTAATCCAGAAATAAAACTGGTGTAGGAATGAACAAACCTGGAAAATGTTGAGAACTTTAAAGCTCAACATCCCACAATTTTTCCATATCCGTGGATTCCCACCTGGTCTCTGTGTTGTGTATTCCCGATTTTAACTCCGAGTCATCCTGGTGGGACCATCCACCCCCAATTTGGAATTCTCCACCTCCCATTCCCACTGTTTTCCAGGTATTGGAAAACCAGGCTGGAAAAGGAGCTGCCCTGCACAGGTGCGGAGGATTTGAAATCTTTTCCTGCTGCCCTTTGGATCAAGGTGTGCCACAAAYARARYCTTTGGAATATCTGGGTCTGGGCYRTTGGGATTGGCTGGAATGTTGCACCTGAGGGGGAAAAACGTCTTTTGTGGTCAAAGTCCCTTTTCAAAGCTTGCAGGATTGAGTGTGGGAGTTCCTGGAGTCTGTCCCCCCACAGATGTGGAAAATGTCCCTGTCCAGGGAATACAAAAAGTCCTCAACTCCCTAATCCACGTGGAATTTAACATGGATATTCCGGACCTGGCTGTTCAGGCAAGTCTGGCTGGAATAGAAATGTCCCTGATGAGGGGTTTTGGGAGAACACTGAGCTGGGGGGTTGTTACTGATATTCCCCAGGGAATGAATCCAGGTTGGAATTCTTTTGCCTCGGTGGAAATTCCTGTTATTTGTGAGTATTTGCTTCAAGCAAAGTTGTTAAAGATGATTCAACTTTAATTTATTTGCTGGCTTAATTGAATTAATTAAACAATCTGCTCATGCCTAAATCCGACCTCTAATTGGGATTTCGGAACTTTGTTAAGGGAATTAGTCATGGAAATGTTGATTGTTATTTCCATGGAATTTAGTTTGTCTTTCCATTTTTATATTAAYTTTTAGCATTTTTTTATGGAGAGAGGTTTTTTTTGGAAGCAGCTGGAGGAAACCAGTGTGTCCAGGTGGGCACTTGGCTGGGATTGGGAATAGTGCGGCAGCAGGAGCAGGACAGGGATTGTCCCACTGGGATCGGGAATAGTGCGGCAGCAGGAGCAGGACAGGGATTGTCCCACTGGGATCGGGAATAGTGCGGCAGCAGGAGCAGGACAGGGATTGTCCCACTG
>RAHL01000914.1:18290-36622 GCA_003713215.1 Paradisaea rubra | reverse complement strand
TAGTATCACTAATATGTGCAAGCAGCTCTCTACCTGCTGCTCTGTATTCCCTGAGATGTTCCAAGTCTCTAAGTGGCTTCAGAAATTTGTGTCTCTGACAGATGAGTATTTTAGTCCTTCCTTCCTCTTCCAAAAATGCAGTTCTGTTTTCTTCTTTTATTTCTCTATTTTCCTCATATCTTTTCCAACTGTCTGGGCCATTAGTTTGATGGACAAAGTCCACTCAAAAATGCAAAAGAGGCTTTAAAAATATACAAAATATACCAAAAATGGAGATGGATATTCATCTATTGTTTGATATGTGCTGCACATTTTATCTGCTATTGTGCAGGAGCTATTTTGGACTGTTGTATTTTATTATATTGTATTCTCTGGCATAGAGATCTTACCTACTTGTAGCTCTTCAAAGAGCCAAAGCCTGATTTTTATTCCTGCAGAGAACTAGTTGCAAATTGGTGATAAAGGAAGGATTTGTGATGAAGTATTAATCCTTACTTCTCTGTTTTCATTAATTATAAAGGAAGAAAATTTATATAGACACACTATGACTAGTTGCTGATACATGTATGAATCGAGAGGAGCAGGAAAATGCATGCTGTTGCAGTTTATACAGTTGCTTACCTCACTGTGATGTAGTAATAGTTATACAGTAAGTAAAATCAGCTGTTGCCTTTTTGAACCCTAAAATCAAGAGCCAGACAAGGTTAGGTGATAAAATTCAGTTACCGTTTTAATGAAGGTCCCTCCAGGTGCACAACATGCTGAAATACCTGCCAAAATACACGCCAAAATACACCCCAAAGATGCACGCGTTACATAGGGCAAGTACAGTTAAATAAGTTTAGCAAATTAGCATAATTGACAAGAATCCCCAATTAGAAACACAGATGATGAAGTAATTCCCCCTCTTGGTTCAACCACTTCTGAAGTCCCCCTTCCTTGCTTGTTGTTTATGGGAAAGTGTCTTGGGAAGGTGTCTTGTCCTTGATTCCCATAAGAAGTGAGATTAGGACTGGCCCTCAGGAATTTGTTTATCTAATAGGAAAAGTACTGAAGTACTGAAGTTAAGAAACTATATAACTATTTAATAACAGTCTACAGAGCTATGAATATATATGAAGAATATATAAAAGCAAAAATCATTTTGGCATCACAGCCACAAAATGCAAGTGCTGAGAATGTAGACTCTCCTCTGTGCTTGCATTTCTGTGACTGCACAGTCTAATACTTAAGATGCATACTCATTACCTGAGTCTCAAAGTCAAGAAATATAATATAATATAATATAATATAATATAATATAATATAATATAATATAATATAATATAATATAATATAATATAATATAATATGCTTTCATTATGTTGGATTCATTGCAGCTGTCTTGATTTTCTTGAGTGCAAATAGGAAAGCTATCTTGTTCAAAAAGTTCTGCTAGCTGCCTGATAGGAGGTTACTTGGTTTCAGAAATTATAATGGTCTGTATAATCCAGTTTTGACCTGGAAATGGGGAAGAAAAATTTGGAAAGTAAAACAATAATAAAGATACAGAATTATAGCATGTAAAACACTACAGCCTCCTTTATGGTATGGGCCTATGACATTAATTATATGTGACTACTTTTTGGTCTGTAGGAAATACAAAAGAAGACTGAATAAATTTAGTAAAAATAATACTGAAGGTCTTGATTTTCCTGCAGTGAGTTCCCCAATGGATGAAGTGCTGGCTTCCTTGAAGCTTGGCAGCTTTCACTTAAAAAAAGTTGAGCAGAGAAGTCTTCCTCCTTTTCCTAATGAAGATGATAGCAATAGCATATTGGCACAGATCAGGAAAGGGGAGAAAGTGCAGAAAGATGTTTTGAGAGAATCCTTTACAATTCTTCCTGATACTGACCCTCTGACAAGGAGCATCCATGAAGCATTGTGACAAATTAAGGAAGCATCACCTGAATTGGAGGATGAAGAGGAGAGTTGGCCTTGGACAGACTGGGAAAATTAACCTGCAATTAACCTACATTTTAAAAAATATTTCTTCAACACTTTTCATATAACAATAGCTGCTAAGCCTCAGATTATGCATTCTAGGAGACTTAGTATAAATGTGACTAAACTGTCTGATGTCCAATGTGGTAAAACATGCTGTGTTGATTTGGCACGGCCTGGTTTTTAGGTAGCAGGGGAGGGCCACAGAAGTGGCTTCTGTGAGAAGCTGCTAGAAGCTTCCACCATTGTCCGACAGAGCCAATCTCTGATGGCTCTGAAGATGGACATGCTGCTGGCCCAAGTAGAGAGGTTGGTAACGCTTCTGTGAAGGCATATTTAAGAAGAAAATCAAAACAGCGCACGGGCAGTTTTTTCAGGACCATCCCGGCGCAGCGCGCAGTGATGTGCCGCGGCCACTGCCATCTTGGTGCGGCCCATGGCAAGCCTTGCCTGTCTGGCCGCCCCTAGTTAGCCACGCCGTGGGAAGAAGGGCAGGGGCGGTGGTGGCGGCTTCTCCTTCCTGGCGCCCCACGTGAAGAGAGGCATTAAATAGCGCCAGCGCTGAGGTGGCAGCGGGGCCGCCTGGCTGGCAGTGGAAACATGGTGAGCGACTCCCCGATGTGGAACCTATATGAGATCAACCTCTTGGAGCTGTGGGATCCTGCAAAAATCTTTGAATTGGTACAACTTGTTGGCAATTGTACCTATGAGCAGCAGTTTTTCTTCTAGTCAAAGAAGAGGAGGAAGTGAGGACGTGAGGGAGAACAAATGGCAGCACCAAGGTCAGTAGAAAAAGAGGGGGAGGAGGTGTTCCAAGCACTGCAGCCGAGATTCCTCTGCAGGCCGTGATGAGGACCATGGTGAAGCAAGCTGTTCCCCTGCAACCCATGAAGTCCACGAGGGATGCAGAGATCCACTCAGCCTGTGGGAGAAGTACTCGCGCTGGAGTGGGTGGATGACAGAGAAAGCTGTGATCCAGTGGGAGACCCAAATGGAGAGAGAGGGCCCCTGCTTCCAGAGATGGAGAAAGAGGGCCCTTGCGTCCAAACTAGAGCAGCCTATCCTTAGAGGACTGCACCCCATGGACGAGTGACCCACGCCACAACAGTTTTGGGAAGACTGTTTGCCTGTGGGAGGGACGCACATTACAGCAGTTTTGGCAGGACTGCTGCTTGTGAAATTAGAGCCACGCTGGAGAAGTTCACGGAGAACTGTCTCCCGTGGGAGGGACCCCACAGCGTATCAGAAGAAAGACTCCTCTCCCTGAGCGAACAGATCTCAAGTGACAAACTGACCAAAACCCCCACACTCTGTCTCCCTGCGTTGTCAGTGAGAAGGAGGGAGGGGCTGGGGTGAAAAAAGGTGTTTTAAGGGCTTAATTTACTTCTTATTATCCTCCTCTGACTCTGCTAATAAGAAATTTACTTTATACCTTTAAATTTGAACCTGTTTTGCCCTTAAAATGTTTTCTCCTAGTCCTCATCTCAACTCATGAGCCCTTTGTTAATTTTTTTTTTTCCGTCTCCTCTGCCCAGCTGAGAGCAAGAGAGGGTGAGCAAATGGCTTTTGTGGGTGCCTGGCTTTTGGCCAGTGTCAAACCATGACACATGCACATAGGAATTAAGTATTTCTGATTTTTCAAAGGCATTTAAAGTTTATAGTAGGAAAACTTTTTTTAGGCAACATCTTAGCATCTTATTGTTTGAATACTTTTGCTGAATAGTGACAGGACTGCTCCTATGAAAACTATTTTATTTAGCAAATTTCAAGGTACTGTTTGCAGCTTACCAAAACACTTTAAAAATCTTTTAAGTAACAATGCAGCACAATATCTCTTGGGCACAGCCTGTTGGAGTGAAAGCTTCTCTGGACCCAGGCCCAGAGGAAAGCCAAAACACAGGAGTTGAATTGAAGCCTTTGGACAAGCTGAGATACATGAAGTCATACCAAAATGAAAGAGAAATATAGATTCTTTAACTTCTAGTAGAAATACATGCTAAGTGCCTTAAACATTAAAAAGCTGCAGCAGAGACCTTGAGCATAGTTCCTTTTGCTGTAGCAGTGTTATTCTTTCATAGAGTTCTTTATTTTAGACAAAATATGGATAGAACTATATTGTTCACATTTTTTAGATATATTATTTTAGACAAAATATAGATAGAATGAAATTGTTCACATTTTTTAGATATAATGTTCACATAAACAATAGGAGCTGATAGAAACTGYATACGCAAATYTGTGTAWTACCTATGTAATGCTTACGATTGTTAGAATTGGACCAGGATAGGTTAAGAAAGAAAAACTAGAATCGTGTGTTAATTTCATTGGTTAATTAACAAAAATAATCCACACTTCTGTAAGAGTTAGTTAGTAGTTAGTTAGAAGAAATGTGAAGAAGAAACTGTTTGCTGCCTGCTGTTTTGCTGTTGCTGCTGTTGCTGTTTGGCTTTACTATGTAACCCCCTTCGAACTCTGCCTTCAAGAAGCTATGAGACTATGAAATAAAGAACTTAGCAGAACAGCAGCCTCCTCTGCTCTCTTTTGCTCTGGTCCGTGAAGGAAGGGCTTCCCATCAAAAGCACAACAACAGCCTGTACTTATGTTTTAATTACTTCTGGCCTTGTAAAAATTTAGCATGTTTAGTACTTCAGACTGAATAGCTCCAAGTAAAGGATTATTAGATTTGACTGCTGAACACATTGAAATATCATTGGTTACCCTGTGTGACTGACTCATTGATAGCTTGGTTTCAATCTGTAAGCACTCTGACTAAATTGAATTTCTAGACTATAAACAGTAAACATACAAATATAATTTTTATTTTTGCTAGTCATACAAATCCCATGAACTTGCATTATACTAAGCTACAGTGCCTGAAAATACAGATATTAGACTCTGGCAGATGAAGTTAATGATTTCAGAACAAACCGGAAATTGACAAGAGATTAGTTTTCAAAATTAAGACTGCACCAGTAACAAAGAGATTCTTGATTATAACACCACCATACAGCATTATTCTTCTGTGGTGGTTCTTTTCTGCTACTGGCATATGGATGAACTTAAGTCTGATAAAATGTCCCATTGAACTTATTTGCAAGTATTTAAAATTTGGAGAAAAGAGAGGTATGACAATCTCTAAGGAATTTAAAAATTTGTTCGGAAATCAAAGACTATTTCAAGAGTATGGGAGATAAATATTTATAATCCTTGCAACACAGCCAGCAATAGAAAAACTATAACTTTTTCTGATGTTTGCAATCAGGCAATTCTATTCTGGTTAGTTATTACCATAGCTGGAGAGTGACTACTGATAAAGTGCTACAACTGTATAAAAAGTGATGGTGACTGAGACATCATCTGCTGAATGTTTTTGTGATTATTAAATACTATGTCTCAAACTGTTCCACTAGTATGCTATTTTCAAATAATTAAAGTTTTAATAAAGGAAAATAAATGTCACCTTTATTTTTTCATGAACTAGCCATTGCCCACACTGATTTAATACTGTATAATAATGGCATGTTCCTTCTACACCAAATGTACTGTTAGTTTTGGAGTTGAAAATTCAGGAGTGGAGGCATACTTAACTCTTGATGAAACTCAAAGTGAGAATAATTTTTCTTGGATTTAACTTTTCCTGTTATTTGCATACTGAAAACTCCCACTACCACAGCCCCTCAGAAATCAACTGATAACAAAACATGCCTTGGGATTTACCTGGCTTTCTCAGTGCAATCATTCTCTTTTAATTTCCTAGACAATTGAGCAAATTTAAAGTTTTTTGTTTGACTTTATGGTTTTAGTAAACTTATGTTAATTTTTTTTATCTAGTTGGTCGACCCCCTTAAATGTTTTCCATTGGAAGTGTATCCTCTTAGAAGTCTACAGAGTTCTGAGTGTGTGCTCCTTGCAGTTTTTCACACAGCCGTGGCCTGCCTTCTCTTACCAATACCATATTTTATTATTAAAGCAATCTTGTTTTCATGATATGAGACTGAATAACAGATGGTACAGATTTGATTTGAAAATGGTTGTACAAAATAGCTAACAGCTCAGAAAGGAAAAACAGGTCCCTACTGTGAAAGTGTGTGAAATAATCTGAGAACAGAGATTGAAACAAAGCCCTCATGAAATTCAGCTGAATAAATATTTATCACAAAGATGAGTGTACTTGCTTGAACGTATAGTCTGGTTACCCAGTAGTTATTGCACAAGAATACAATCTAATAACAGTCTGTTGTAGAAACTGCAGAATATAATTCTTCATTATAAAGTTATCAGTTTAATGCCATGCTTTATTAAAAAGATTGATCTACTGATTTTTAACTAAGCTCTGCACATCCAAAAAAACCAGTCACAGATATTTTAGGTTGAAAACAGTTATGCAAAAGTATATTGGCACATATGTTGCAAACTATGCTTAATATATACACATCCTTATAGGCTAAATTTAACGCAATTATTTACCTTAGGAATGAAGGCTAAATCTGATATAATGATTTATATTTATTGTCTTGGGGTGACTCTATGATGTGTATCCCCTATCAAGCTCTATGCCCAAAAAAAATAATTTTGTGCCTTTTCTGTGCCTTTAAACTGAGCTTGAGAAAAAAAAAAAACAAACGAACTTTTCAAAGCAGTTTCTCAAGGACACAGACATACACTCCTCTGCGTTCTCTGGCTGCGGTAGCATGGAGGGAGCACCCTGCTTGCTTGCTTCTTCAGCCAGCTGTTTCGGTTTTTTTTTCTTCCCGGCGTGAGACAGAGAGCTGAACTTTGTTTCCTGGGACTTTGGTTTTTCCCTTCTTCTCTTCTCTTCTGGACTGTTTCAACAACATCAGAACACATCAGGAGAATTTCTCCCCGAGGCCCGGGGGGTGGGCCCTCGCCAACCCAGCTCCGAGGAGGAGACCACACCTACAGAAGGACTCTGAAATCTTCCCAGGTTTCTCTCTATAGCGAGAGATTTCATTTCATTATTTAGCATAATTATCCTTTTCCTGTGTGTTTGTTAAAATAAATAGTTTTTATCTCTTTCACTTTCCTTCGAGGAAAATTTTTTTTCCCGAACCTGGTGGGGGGAAGGGTGGTTGTAACCTGTTTTTTCTCTCAGAGGATATATTGCTAGATTTTGGCCAAACCGTCACATTATCAAGTGCCAAAAAGTGTCTTAATGTATGGGCAGCAGCAGTATTAAAACACACATTGAAGTGATTTCCTTAATTCTTGAAGTTTCAAGACAAACTAATAGTAACTATTTCCTGCAGATCTACTAATCTCTTGTATTACCTGCTTTATGAGTCAACTTGTACATAAAGTTACAACTAACTTTTTTTAAGAGCAGTTCCTTCCTTAGACACTTCAACCCATGTAAAAAAATGTTGAGGCATTCTGTGTATCTGAAGTACAGCTGAACAAGCAGTACAAAGATGCAATAGCAACTGTATGAAAAAATAGATTATTGGTTATCATAAGTATCCCAAAGTAATCTGTATGTACATAATGGTGCACATAAATCACTATAATGCGTTTAAAGTACTGTAAGTAATGCGAAGCCTGGGTTCCTAGGAGTGACAAACAATGTAACTGCATGAAGAAGTGAGCTTTTGCTCTCCATGGTCTTCTAATCCAGTATCTTGGGCCTCTTCAAATTCTAATCTGTGTTCATTGCCAATAATAGTAAAAAAAGACTTGATCATACTCTGTGTCCTGGCTCCAGAGTTAGTGTCATTACCCTGGGAGCACACAATTAAGTCTTTTAAAGACACTGCTCAGTATAGCATGTTGGAATTGCCAAATACATTGATCGGAGAGTATTTGTTGAGCCATTTAGCTTTTCAGATATTACTTCCTTCCCCCCAAACAAGTGATTCACAGCTACTGAAGTGAGAAAGAAGACCCAGATGAAGATTTGTCACATGAAAAGGGGAAACTTCCTCAACCCTTGGTGTTTAATTTGTCTCTCAGTGCCCCAGGAAAGCTGAGACCCTTGTGCCTGGCCAGTCTGTCAGCATCCCATTAGGGGGACCCTTCACTGAGCAGTCCTGCTGGATCAGAGGGTGGTTCGACTGACTTAGTCAGGGGAACACACCAACAGCATAAGGGAGACCCCTCAGCAGGTCTTCCCCTTTATTTGAGTATGTTCCCTGCTGCCGGCAACTGCCAGCGCCTAGGAAGGACTCACACTAACAGTTTACGGAATAACACTCTTTATTAATATAAAATCGCAACAGGTTAAGGTTTGAGGATTGTCAGTGATAGTGTCTGACTGCAAAAATATACTTGAAGGAATATACAGACAAGCTCTAATCCTCAGTAAAATAGTCAGTGTGCGTAGAGTATGATTCTTACCCAATGGACGTCCCTATGGGGGAGAAGACAGGTTCAGCCCATCGACTGATCCCAGCAGTTACGATGGAGTCTTCCTTAACTTTTCCCCCATTCTCAACTTACTTTTATACTGTTTATTTGTCTTTAGGTGGAGCTTGAGTGACTCTAGTCATACATAATTTTGTTACTGATTGGTGTAAAATTCTCTCACTTTGCTTTTAAAAATACAGTCAAAAAGAATATAGAGCGCATGCCCAGTGAGGTGTGGTCATACCTCAGAGGTGGGTAACTTTGGGATGGAGGTGTGCATTAAATTATTAGGCTTTAATGAAACAAGTTCTTATGAGGAAAGAGATTTCACCACAGTTGTTGGCTCATCAGTGGGACATCTTCCCGTCTCCCCTGGTTGACCAGTGCTATGTGGTTTATCAGCTGCAAAGTACCATCGAGTTCCCTTCCCTGCAAGGATTTCCACAGAGCCTGGCCACAGTGTCTTGACTCCACTCCACCCTCCATTCCATCCCCCTTAGCAGGTGCTATGGTTGTAGATTGTATGTATGGGGAATCATCATGGAATAGGTTTCAAGTCATGCCGACTGCATTACATCCCGGGAGCAGCAACTGTGATTTACCCTATAATTCCCATACTAATTCCTGTTAAAGTGCCAATATAATTCCTCAGTTTCCTCTAATTGTATCCCCACTTACCTGTCCACAGGGTCCCCAGTCATTTTCCCACAAGATTACATTTCCTCTTCATTTCTGAAAATTCAAGAACCAGCAGTTTTGACCATGAATTGCACAGAAGGCTTCTTTGACAAAGAAACAGTCTCCTTTTTTTTGGCAAATGATTCAGTATGTGGAAAAAATGGCCTGAAATGTTAGTTTTCAGGTCACCTTTCAATTTGTTCCAGAAATTCTGTTTTGGGCAAAAAGCTAAGTTGTTTAAATGTGCATTTTATAGAATCAAGAATGCCTGATTCTTAAGCACTTTTTGTGGCCAGTTAAGTAAGGGGGGCATTTTGAATTGAGAGAATACTTGCTGTTAGAATAACTTTGGGATTTGGTTGAGACATCAAACCAGCTATAAAACCTCCTTTTCTCTGCACTGAATCTGTCATCTGCTTGAAAAACCAATTAAATAGCTCCTTGAAGAGAAGCTTACTATGTATCAGTGTGATGTTCCAGAATGACCAGAATTCCTATGAAAATTCAGTATGAAAAATAACAAGTGACTAGAGCATAATGAGAAATAAAAGGTGAGTTCAGTACATGTTGAAGAAAGTAGGTTTTTTCAGCATGGTACATTTAGCAAAACATAATGTGGCACATTTTTAGAAGGTTATTTAGAGTCTTACAACTTTTTAAAGTAGACATTTTAATGCTTTTTTGAAAAATAATATTTCACTATGCTGAACCAAGTTTGTTACATTTGTTATACTTTATCATTTGTCATAAGAAGCAATATTTTGTACTTTCATGCTTAAAATTATTTTTCTCTTTTGGTTTAAAATGGCTTTTGATTACTGTAAACAGAGTTCTTCAAAAATGTTCAAAACACTTGTATATACCGATACTTCAGTTGTGAAAATCATACTTCTCTTTCTCTTTTTTTTTATTGCCTTTAGTGGCTGCAAAAAAAAAATTGTATTTCATACCCAAAATCTTATTTGCTGTAAAAAGCAATTCCCTTTTTATCCT
The DNA here is from genome assembly GCA_003713215.1 of Paradisaea rubra. Classification (NCBI taxonomy): domain Eukaryota; kingdom Metazoa; phylum Chordata; class Aves; order Passeriformes; family Paradisaeidae; genus Paradisaea; species Paradisaea rubra. Next base: position 26,608 of record RAHL01000914.1, on the reverse strand, counting down.
GACTTTGTTTTTTAAAGGATAGCTACAACTTCCTCTGCAGTGAATATTTAGAATACTAAACTTCATGACTAATGGCTAGACAGCTACTCTTATAATATCACAGTGCTAAGAGTTATGTCAGTACAGAAACACGAATAGCCTTGTACCATCTAGAATTTCAATGTGATATGGTAAAGTCAGCCTATTACAATTCTAAGAAAACTGAATTTTCACTAGCATTTTATTTTTACTAGCATGACATACTCTGTGAGAAATACACAATCCCTGCTCTTTGTGTAGCATGTTCCATTCACCATTCCTCTTGTAAAAGACAAACTACTATGTGGGGATTATTTTAAGTAAAGTTATGCATTGCTGCTGTCATGAAATAGATCATGCACTGTGTTAACTTTTATAACAGGAGATTTAATGTCTTGCCATTTACTTTTATAAATAGGAACAGTAAAACTTACCTTAGCAGTAGCCTATGTAACCTAAAGATACCTCAGCTATTAGACCTTCAGCTGTGACTGCCCTGAAATTAAAGCTCTATCAAACATCTCAAAAGGATGTCACTTTACCCTTGCTATTGACAGGCATTTTCTTAACATTGTTGCCTTATTTATAAAGTAAATGAATATAAATTTTCAAAGCACCTGTGAGCAATGTTATTGCAGTGTCGTATTGATTTTTCTGTGTGTATTAGTTGTCGGGTCTGTATTCTTCTGTCCTGAGAAGATCAGCTCTATGAAACACATGGTAGTGCCTTTCCAAGGACCTAAAACTACACAATATTTGTTGTTTCGATGGCTTTTTTCTTAAAACACTTCTCTGAGCCCAGTTACATGGTGTGGTTGCAAGCTGTCTAATAGTATATTCATGCAGCAATAACAGCAATTTCAGAGTTTATCATAATCATTTGACATTGCCTATACCATAAGCTGTGGTATATTTTTGCTCTACATTTGTCTGTACTTGCAGTCACACCACACTTTAAAGCAGAGTTAATCACATATACTTTTGGCTGTAGCACAAAGCAGAACTATGATGTAGAACAGTAATTCAGATTATACAGTTAATCTGCAACTTAGTGCTAAATTAATAGTGGTGATTGAACAACTTTTATGTCCATATTTTTTCCTGCTTTCTAGCCTATATTTTTATTCCTTACAGTATGCATATGGGACACTAGCAAAATTCCAGGACAAGGAAAAATAGTGTAATTTTAAAATATAGATGTAATTGTCCCCTTTCTCAATGTTTGTGTCTACAGTTTACCATTGTATTGTGATTTATCTAAATAGCTCCATGCTGTAATGTACTACAGGGTTTTCAGATGTTTCCCATGTGATATGTCAGCTTTGCCTTGAAAACTTGTGCATGATTGTGAAAAATTACTCTCCTTAATCTGTTCTATATTTAGGTGAAATCTTAGATTCCTGTAATAGTTTAGTTTATAGAAAAGGAGTTCTCACAGAAACGTGTATTTTATGTGCACACAAAAAGTAGTTATGCTGAACAAAGCAGTTTATAACAGTTCAAAACTGCCATCTTCCATAAGGAAAGTAAATGTCATTTTTTTCAACATACTGCTAAAAAAAATCCTAGATTTTAATTTTCCATAAGTCACTAGATGTCACAATTTCACATAATTCTCCACTTTCCTATTAAAATTGTGGCTATGTAGTTGTGGTGGGTTGACCCTGGCTAGATGCTAGGCGCCCACCAAAGCTACTCTATCACTCCCCTCCACAACTGGACAGGGGAGAAAAAATATCATTAAAGGCTCCTGGGTCAAGGTAAGGACAGGGAGAGGTCAATCCCCAACTACCATCATGGGCAAAACAGACACAATTTGAGGAAATTAGTTTAATTTATTATCGATCAAATCAGAGTAGGGTAATGAGAAATAAAACTAAACCTTAAAATCACCTTCCCCCCACCCCTCCCTTCTTCCTGGGCTCAGCTTCATTCACAATTTTCTCTACCTCCTTCCCCCTGAGCAGCACAGGGGGACAGGGAATGGGGGTTGTGGTCAGTTCATCACATGTCTCTGCTGCTCCTTCCTCCTCAAGGGGAGGACTCCTCACACTCTTCCCCTGCTCCAGCGGGGGGTTCCTCCCAAGGGAGACAGTCCATGAACTTCTCCAATGCGATTCCTTCCCACAGGCTATAGTTCTTCACGAACTGCTCCAGTGTGGGTTCCTTCCACAGGGTGCAGTCCTTCAGGTACAAACTGTTCCAGCGTGGGTCCCCCACGGGGTCACAAGTCCTGTCAGCAAACCTCCTTCAGCCTGGGCTCCTCTCCACGCGTCTGCAGGTCCCTGCCAGGAGCCTGCTCCAGCATGGGCTTCCCACAGGGTCCCAACCTCCTTTGACCACATCCACCTGCTCTGGCATGAGGTCCTCCACAAGCTGCAATAGGAACACCCTGCCACCCCTGTAGTCCCCCCGCTACCAAAACCTTGTCACGCAAACCCTATTACAGTAATGTACAGGCTAATGCATAAAACTTCTCAACCACTGTAATGTGAAATTTTTCAGTGAGATGGCTGGAGCACCAAATGCTGAAAGTTTAAATATATTTGCAAGAAACTTAGGTGTGGGAGATCAGACAGCTACAGAAGCTGAGAGCGTAGCAGAGCTGGATAGCAGCGCTGACCTCCTGGCCCTGGTACAGCAGAAGCCTTGGGAAAGAAACACGAGGCAAGAACAAGAAGTGAAGACAGAACGAAGAGAACACCACCCTGACCGCTCTGGCACAAGAGGATGTTAGCAAGGACTCGATAAGCTAAGAAAGATTATGTTGCTAAGGGAACAAGGGAAAGGAAGACAGAATGGGAAATTTTGTGCGGAAGTTAGTGAACTATAAATACTGGTGATTAGTGTAATAAACTGGCTTTGCTTGCACACAGCATGGTCCGTGTCTCAATCGCCGCAAATGATGCCCTGTGTGAGGAACGATGATTCGCCTAGCTGAGCAACCAGCAGTGAGCCCCACAGGACTGAAGTGCTGCTGAAAGGAAGCAGGTGCTGGCCGGTGTCAATCCCTTCAGATTTTGAAGGTGAGCTGTGGGGAACATGGGCAGTAATATGTCCTCAGAAGAGAAGCACATCTTTGAACTTATGTCTAGACTTTTAGAGAAGCGCAGCAAATCGGTTGCTTCTCATTCTCTTAAGTTGATCTTACGCTGGGTGGAATCACACGTCAAAGGATTAAACGCCAGCACTGCGTTTACAGAGGAGTTATGGGATGAAGTGGGGGTGAAACTCTGGGATCGAGCAACTAAGGGTGACAAAATAGTAGCTGATTTGTTACCTCCTTGGCCAGCTATTTTAGAAACCCTTAAAGCCCAGGAAGGTGCCAGGGGAAAATCATCTGCCACTGCCCCTTCGGCAACATCGACCCCTTGTCAGGGTGCTGCAGAGGAGCCCTTGACACCCCCTGCGTCCCCGTTATCTGCGGAGGCACAAGCCTCTGACATCCCGGTACGGGCCCCCGAAATTCAATTTACTGCTTTTGATGGGAATTTGGAATCGGAGGACGATCCCTTTGATCCTGGACCTGTGGACCCAGAGAAGGAGCCTGATTTATATCCCCCTGACCCACACAACAACTGGCGCCTATTACGGCAACAAGTGCTGGAAGCCAGTGACCTGGCCATGGCACAAGCTATTGTCGCCTCTGTCATATATCATGGTCAGCAATGACCTACTTGGGAGGGGCTGCCCTTTTCTGTGATTAAGGAGTTGAGACGTACTGTTACAGACCATGGTATTACTGATGCCTTAGGCTTTAACTTTTTATATTTTTCAAATCCTGTACTGCCTAGTGTGTAACTCTGAAGTTTCTTGTAGCCTGTTAGCTGCCGTTCTCTCATGCTGGTTAGACATCACAAGCCTCTCCAAGCTTGCTCTCCAAGGACACCCAGATTGTCCTAGGCCCAAAATGTGTAAACTAACATCTGAAGAGGAGGGCAAACTTGGGGTAGTTACATCATTAACTGGGGTTGTAATTGGAGAATTGATCCTGATATGCAAATGAGCCAAACTTATAAAAGTGTGAAAAACCTGTGACCTGTCGTCCATCTTGGGTGTAGCCTTTGGCCTGCCCAAGGTGTACCTTTGAAGGCCCTTCAAATAAATACCTACCTTTATTCCCTTATTCTTGTCTAGTCTCTGTTTTCAGGTGGCCACTTCAGGCATCATTGCCTCTCCTTATTTTGCAAGCATGCTAAGCACTGTCTTTAATTCCTATACAATGACTCCACATGATTTAAAATCCATTGCTCAGTTGCTGTTATCTCTGACACAATACGCTTTATGGGAAACAGAATGGAGAAAGCTTTTAGAAGCACATCAATTAACATATGCTGGCAATGCCAACCAACACCTTGCAGCCCTGACTATTGACCATCTTATGGGGACAGGACAACATTCCCAACCTGTAGATCAAGCACGAGGGATTCCTCGAGAAGCCCTTGATGATATACAGGATGATGCATACTGTGCATTCATGAAAGTCCCCGATGCTAGTAAACCGCAAAAGGCTTTTACAACAATCACCCAAGGGCCTAAAGAACCCTATATGCAGTTTGTCAGTCACCTACGAGAGGCATTGGACAAACAAGTTGCTCATCAAGAAGCACGTGATATTATCCTTTTAAAATTGGCAGTAGAAAATTCTAATCCAGACTGCCAAAAAGTCCTTAGACCCTTACAAAATCCTACCCTTATCGAGATAGTGGAGGCATGTAATCGTATTGGGACAATACAACACAAATATGAAGCGATGGCTGCTGTCTTTGCTGCACTTAAGGTAACAGTCGGTGCTACAGGCCAGAGCTCCCCTGTGTGCTTTGGCTGTGGAAAGCCGGGTCATCTCAAAAAAGACTGCTATGCCCTAAAGGGAGCTGGACCTAGAATGCCTGCAGTGTGCCCACGATTCTGTAGAGGCCAACACTATGTGAATCAGTGTCGCTCCAAATATGATAGACGGCAAACTGATATCGGGAAACCTGCCCTGGAGCGCAGGACGGCGCTGCACGCAGACACAAATGCCACAGCTGAACTTTGCAGCAGGAATGCAGCCACTTTGTGCCCAGCCACCAGTGGCAGCGCTGTCGTGGACCTGGCAACCGCCTGCACAGTAACTATTTTAGATTCCTCCATCCATTTGATCTCCACGGGGGTTAACGGACCTTTAGGACAAGGACGGAGTGCTTTGCTTTTGGGACACTCCTCAACCACTTTAACGGGATTGTTTGTGCTTCCAGGGATAATAGATGCAGACTATCTAGGAGAAATTGAAATCATGGTTTGGACACCGTTCCCTCTGTGTACAATATCACAAAGAACAAAAATTGCTCAATTAATATTTTTTACAGCATTACCAACTGACACCAAGACACAAAAACAAAGGGAGAGGATGCATTTGGATCTACAGGAACCCCTCACATTTACTGGGTTCACCAATTAACCCATCAACGCCCTACTTGCAAATGCCGACTATCATGGCAAGGGCAGCATATTATTCTTACGGGTATCATTGACACAGGGGCAGATGTTACGGTTATTTCCCAAGCAAAATGGCCCCCTGGGTGGCCACTCACTGCAGTCCCTCAAGTGCTTACAGGTATTGGAGGAAGCAGCAACAGCTTCCAAAGCAAAAATTTTATCCAGGTTGTTGGTCCTTAAGGACATACTGCTACTATTAAACCTTTTATGTTACAAATCCCAATGGTCTTGTGGGGCCGCAACTTGCTTTCACAAATGGGGGTTTGAATAGGCTCTGATTTTCTGTAGGGGCCACTGATACGCGCACTAATCTAAAATTAACTTGGAAAACAAACGAACCGGTTTGGGTGGATCAGTGGCCCCTGCAAATGCATAAACTGCACGCTTTACAGGATTTAGTTAAAGAACAACTACAAGTAGGATGTATTGTTCCATCCACAAGCCCGTGGAACTCCCCCATGTTTGTTATTCAAAAGTAGAGTGGCAAGTGGCGTCTCCTTCATGATCTAAGAAAAATTAACGCAGCCATGGAAGATATGGGAGCCCTTCAGTCAGGCCTCCTGTCACCTACCATAATTCCTCAAAATTAGCACCTAACAATTATTGATTTAAAGGACTGTTTGTTTACAATCCCTTTACGCCCTGAAGATGCACCGAAATTTGCCTTTTCAGTGCCCAGTCTAAATATGCAGGAACCTTTTCAAAGATACCACTGGGTGGTTTTACCCCAAGGGATGAAAAACAGTCCTACAATTTGTCAGTGGTTTGTCGCAAGGGCCCTTAGCCCAGTGCGACAGGCAAAGCCTCATGAATTACTATATCACTATATGGATGATATTCTCATTGCAGTGGAAAAACAAGATGACATGAAGAAAACCTTAGCCCTTACCACAGAGGCTCTAAAATGTGCAGGATTGCAAATAGCCCAGGATAAGATTCAACAAATGCTTCTGTGGCAATATTAAGGTTGGTGTATTAGATCCCAAACCGTACAGCCGCAGCAAATGCATATTCAAAACAGAATTTCTACATTACATGAGGATCAAAAATTACTTGGAACCATTAATTGGGTGAGACCCTTACTGGGAATCACAAACTCAGATTTAGCTCCCTTTTTTGCATTGTTAAAAGGAGAGTAGGACTTGTCTTCCCTAAGACATCTGAATCACGAAGCACAATTGGCTTTACAAAAAGTGGCGGAGGCCATTGCCCATAGACAAGCGTCACGATGGGCACCTGATCTCCCATTTTTACTAATCCTTTTAAATCCTTCACGACAGCCACATGCCTTGTACCAATAGGATCCTAGTATGGCCGACCCTTTACTTATCATTGAATGGATTTTTCACCTCATCAAATCACAAAGACAATTATTACTCAACATGAAATGTTTGCACAACTAATTATTAAGGCACGGCAGAGATTACAAATGTTGGCAGGTCGCGATTTTGAGCAAATTAGCATACCTATAACTACCATTTACCTGCAATGGCTTTTGCAGATGTGTATTTACTTCATCTTGACACCCCTGTGTGCTGGTTTGGACAAATTCAGAGGAAAATATCCTCTGATAGAAGGCAGGTTACAACCACCCCTCCTCCACCAGGTTCGGGAAAAAAAAACTTTCCTCAGAGGAAAGTGAAAGAGATAAAAAAACCTATTTATTTAACAAACACACAGGAAAAGGATAATAATGCTAAAAAATAAAGCCTCTCGCTGTGGAGAGAAACCTGGGAAGATTTCAGAGTCCTTCTGTATGTGTAGTCTCTCTCCTCCTCCTCGGAGCTGGGTCATGGGTCCACCTCCGGGGCCTCGTTGGAAAATTCTCCCGGTGCGTTCTGATGTTGTTGAAACTGTCCAGAAGAGAAGAAGGGAAAAACCAAAGTACCAGGAAAACAAAGTTCAACTCTCCGTCTCCCTCCGGTGAAAAGGAGCTGAAAGCTGGCTGAAAAGCAAGAAGGGTGCTTCTTCCGCTCTTGCTACCACAGCAGGAGAATGCAGAGGAGTGTGTATCTGTGTCCTTGAAGAACTGTTTTGAAAAGTTCGCTCAGTTTTTTTTTCTCTCCCCCCTCTCAGGCTCAGTTTTCAAGGCACAGAAAGGCACAGAAATAATTTCTGGGCATAGAGCATTGATAGGGGATACACATCATAAAGTCACCCCAAGACAAGACATCAGGGCCTTTTCAGACCACACTTGCTCATTTTTCAGGTCAGATTACTCTCCATTCTTTGCCACATAAATTGTTAACTACAAACTTCAATATTCTTTTAAAACCTAAGCACAGTGAAACTCCTTTGCAAGCTCTCACAGTATTCACCAATGGCTCCAGGCGATCCCACAAGTCTGTTTTACTTTGGAGGAATAATGAGACTGGTACATGGGCCTCCCATGTGACTGTAGTTTCTGGGTCCCCACAAATTGTGGAATTAGCTGCAGTTGTTCATGCTTTTCAAAAATGGCCTACACCTTTTAATTTAATAACAGATTCTGCTTACGTTGCAGGTATTGTTGAAAGAGCTGAAGCTGCTGTTTTGAGAGAAGTTTCTAATGTTGATCTTTTCCAGTAGTTACAGCAATTAATTTCCCTTTTAGACACCAGACAACATCCTTATTTTGTTATGCATGTTCGCTCTTACACAGTGTTACCTGGTTTTTTAGCAGAAGGAAACCAACAAGCTAAGATTTGCTTACCTTACCTGTTCAAGTACTTCCCGATCGTTTTGCACAAGCCAAACTTAGCCATTCCTTTTTTCACCAGAATGCTGCAGCCCTTTGTCGCACATTTGCTTTAAAGTGCCAACAAGCGAGAGACATCATTGCT
>RAHL01000913.1:0-24047 GCA_003713215.1 Paradisaea rubra | reverse complement strand
CCTGAGTGACTGGGGTGTCTGCTGATTTATCTTCCTGCCCCTCTACCTTTACCTGCTGCCCTACAGTACCTAGAAGTGTGCGATAGGCATACGCCAAGGCCCAGCATATTGCAATGACCTTTTCCTCCTTAGAATTCTCATTGAATTTCTCTTTCAGATATTTCCCCACCTCAGCTGGGTGCTGAATTCCAAGCTATTGGGTCAGAGAATTCCTTCAGGGTTTGGCCCATATCCTCCCATTCTCCACCCCACTCAGGCTTTTCCACCTCTGCGTCAGGTGTCTCATCAGTCACCCTGGAAATCTGAGCCCTTATTCTAGACAAGCTGCAAACCACATAGAGGAAGCTCACTAGATAAAATACCAGAAATACCAAGAAGATGGTTTCTTTAACATCCAGGGGAAACTGAACCTTCTCAAAAGATATTGTATCAAATTTAAAGGGGAGAGAGATGAAAGGCTGGGAAACCCCCTCTCCTCCTCTTCTAACAAACTGAGTGCAATTACTAATAAACCCCCAAAGCAGGCTACTGAAGCTAGGACTGGGATCAGGACGGAGAAACCACATATCATACACACTTTGAACAGCTGCCTGTACCTCTGCTAACTTCTTATAAATCATTATCATCAAGCAGATAAAGATAGAGATTCGGATTCGTGCGCCTGCTCGGTAAAAGTTACGTATCAGGGACAAGATCGGAGCAATCTGTGGATAGGCAAACAGGCCTAGGGACCAGAAAGGCACTAGTACCTTAAACAAGCTTAGAGACCAAAAAAACATGAGTATATCCAGCCAGAGAGACATTATGAACTCAACCAACATAGTAACTACTTTACCCCAACACAAAGTAATTAAATTCAAACCAAAATGTAATTAGTACAGGTTTTTTTCACTTTCCTTTGAGCCCCACATTGGGCACCAATAATATATTTGTGCTGGTTTGGCCAAAATCTAGCAATATATCCTCTGAGAGAAAAACAGGTTACAACCACCCTTCCCCCCACCAGTCCAGAAGAAAAGAAGGGAAAAAACAAAGTCCCAGGAAACTAAGTTCAGCTCTCCGTCTCACGCCGGAGAAAAAAACCCCGAAAAAGCTGGCTGAAGAAGCAAGAAGAGTCCTTCCTCCATGCTACTGCAGCCAGAGAATGCAGAGGAGTGCAATCTCTGTCCTTGAGAAACTGCTTTGAAAAGCTTGTTTGGTTTTTCTTTCTCAAGCTCAGTTTAAAGGCACAGAAAAAGTACAAAATTAATTTTTTGGGCATAGAGCTTGATAGGGGATGCACATCATAAAGTCACCCCGAGACACTCTCTTTCAAGTTCTTTCTTTGAATATAATCAAGCCTCAAGACCTCCTGTTTGTTTGGTGCTTCTAGCTTGTCCAGGAGGTTCTTGAGAATACATTCAAACACATTTGTTGCAGTGTCTTGAATGATGCTTTTAACATGTGGCTTAATAATTCCCAAACCCCTTTTCCAAAGCAGAATGTTTAGAAAAACAGGCTATGGAATATACTTCCAGTGTCTATCCCATACATCGCAGGAACACCTTGAAAACCAGGGAGACCATTGTTGGCCTGGGCTCTGTGTTAATTCATGTACAAGATCAGCTCCTCATAGTTCTTTACCACTACCTATTTGGCATGGTTTCTAAAATTTCAGAGACTTCTGGGTCCACAGATGCAGCTTCACAATCACCTTCACAAAGCAAAATGAGACATGGTTGTTGTGATTACAGGCACAGTACAGCTTATCATATGTCACCATAACAGTCTCATTGTCATTACTTCTGTTTGGAACACAGCGTGATAATGGAAACAATTCCTCAGCAAGCTAGTGCTCTACAATGTCCATGTAGAGGCAGAGCAAATTAAACCCTCCAGTGATGTCTGCTACAAAGGGAAATTTCTTAGCAGCAATCCCTGAAGAAGCCCCTAAAATATGTTCGATTTCCCCAGTTGTAGGAAAAGTGTCAAGGATTTTCATTCGTTTTAAGCTTTGCTTTCCTTATGACAGGATGGCAGACCAGTGTCCTGGGTCTGGCTGGGATGGAGTTAATTTTTTTTATAGTAGCTTGTATGGTGCTATGTTTTGGATTTGTGATGAAAACAGTGTTGATAACACACCCATGTTTTAGTTATTGCTGAACAGTGCTTACACAGCATTAAGGCATTTTCTGCTTCACACACTGCCCTGCTAGTGAGGAGGGTGGGGGTGTGCAAGAAGCTGGGAAGGGACACAGCCAGGACAGCTGACCCAAACTGACCACCGGGATACTCCGTACCATATGACATCATGCTCAGCAATAAAAACTGGGAAGGGAGAAGTTTGCCATTAAGATTGGGGACTGGCTGGGCATCGGTTGACTGGTGGTGAGCAATTGTTGGAGTTTCTGCATCACTTATTTTTTCTGGATTTGTTTTTATTTGTTGTATTTATTTTTGGGGTTTTGGTTTTTACTTATTAAATAGTCTTTATCTCAATTCGTGTTTTTGCACTTTTACCCCTCCGATTCTTACCCCATCCCACTGTGGGGGGAGTGAGTGAGTGGCTGTGTGGTGCTTAGCTGCCTACTGGGGTTGAACCACAACAACTAGGCCTATGGCTGGAGAGGCAATGGCTGAAGCTTTGTTGTGGAGGTTAATAAGATTGTTCATAATAAGACTGATCTCCATCAACATGGAGATGGCTGGATAATAGTCTTTCTGCAAAGTACACTGCCATATCTTGCACTGCAGCGCTATTTTAAAGATGGTGTCTTTGTCAATGTTATTCCATATGTGTGAGTGCTGCATTTCCAGAAGCCCTACCTCCCACTTGCCTGAGAACTCCAGGGGTTTCACCAGCTGTGAGGTGAAGTTTGAGCTGGTGTTTTGTGGGAAATTTCTGGCAGACATAGCTGGGCAGTGTGATGTAAAAACCCTTGTCTGCAGCCTTTCTTTTTCCCCCAATGCTATCTCAATCACTAGACATCCTGTACTTGTAAAGCTTCTATCCAGCTGTTAAATTTCTGGGGCCAGTCATGCCTCTTTATGAGCAGCTGTTTCTTTCGCTTTTGCAGCAATAACCTCACTTTTGTAGATTCTATCCTCATCAGGATTCACTTTTTGAAGGGTTCAGGGTAAAATATCCCCTTGATTGCTTCATGACCATAGTGTATTAAGCGGTATATGAGTATTTGTCCCCTTCTCAAAACTTCAGCTACTATGAAAATTTCATCCATGAACATCTGCTCATAACTTTTCTGAAATTTGTCTTTTGTTCTATACACCCTGACAATTTGAGCAGATGCACAGATTCTTTAACTTAAAACCAATCCCCATAAATGGTTTTGCAAAATGCTGCTTGAACTCTGTCAGGCTTAGTGTTGTGACCACTTCCCTGGGGAGTGTGTTCCAGTGCCCAACCACCCTCTGGGTGAAGAACCTTTTCCTAATATCCAACCTAAACCTCCCCTGACACAGCTTCATGCCGTTCCCTTGGGTCCTATCACTGGTCACCAAAGAGAAGAGATCCATGCCTGCCCTTCCGCTTCCCCTCATGAGGAAGCCCTCTGGTCACTTTAACCTCAGCTACCACAGGAGGTAATAAAAAGGTTGGTCTTTATTGGAGGCCTCCAGGGGCAGATATGGAAAATGTCCACAAAATGCCCACCCCCCATGGGGTGAATACAGTTTTATAAGTTTAGAAAATTAGCATAATTGACAAAAATCACCAATTAGGAGCACAAGTGGTGATGCAATTTTCCCTGTGAACCCTCTCCAAATCCTCCTCCCTTAGATGGAAACTAAACTTTGTTTATGAAAATGTGCCTCGAAGAGCTGTTTTTCAGCCTTGATTCCCAGAAAGAACCAAGATAGGATAGGGGGCCTTGTAATGTGTTTTGTCTTTCTGCCTATCAGGGTAGCGAAAATGTAAGGAAAACTATCTACAAATAATAGGCTACAGAGCTACAAATATATGTGTAAAAAATATAGAGAATATATAAAAGAAAAAGGCAAAAATCATTCGGCATCATTTCTCTCCTTTTTTAGAGACTAACAAGACTCTACCTTGTCTAGTCTCTACTCCATATTTAACCACACCATCATATCATACAGCCAACTATTATGCAGACTAATGACAGATATAAGTAATATGAACAGTTCCTTTTGTCCAGGTCCAGTTCAGTAACCATAAAGTGAGTGTACTGAAGGTATATTCAAGGTTCAGTAAGCTCTTTTGAGAGCTATCTGATGTAGAATTTGAATTTGCTTCCAAATTTCAACCAAATCCTTATTAATTCTTTCACTCTGATCTACATAAGAACAACATCCAGTGTTAATGATTTTGTGACTAGTAGGAAATTGAGAGCCATTCTCTTTTGTAAAACTATACCAGACAAATCATGGACTTCTTGTAAGGCAGAAATTGCATCTGACATTTGCTTTTCAATATGTTCAATAACCCTTAATATGATTAAATATTATGTTTGGAATTACAGCCTCATGGGCACAGGCCCGATCTTTAGCTAGGGGCACAACTTACCCAGCCTCAATTTCACATAGCTAATACCACCTTGACAAGTTGTTCTTACGAAGAGCTTTTGGATACATTTTGGACTAAAGCCACATGCAAATTTTGGGACCAAATCTGAATGATGGTTACCAACTGTGCAGATAACAGGCACAAAAGAACAATTTTAAACCACATCGTTTTGATTTGTATCAGTCTCTGTTTTCCAGTTGTTTCAGGAGCAAAGGACTTCTTAATTCTGGAGCAGTGAATTCAGGGTTCTCTGCCAGCACCTCTGGTTTTGGTGAGGGTAGTCAGGACTTGGAATGGTCCTCTCCACTTAGCTTGTAAGGTCACTTTCTCACCATTTAACATAGACTCAGTCTCCAGGCTGGAACAGATGGGCAGGTGTGTCCAGTCCTATCGGTCTGGATAACACGACGAATCTCTGGAGCTTCTGCAAAGTGGAACTTAAAGCTATTAAATACCTCTGTAAGTCAATTTTCCCCCTCATGTATGAATTTCTCCCATAATATACACAATTTGATATGGCCTGCCATGCAATATTTCATAAGGACTTTATGTTGTCTCTCTGCCTTGGTTGTATGCAGATTCTCAGTAAGTCTATAGGCAAGGCCTGAACCCATGTCATGGATGTTTCTTGACAAATTTTACTAATCTGTGTCTTGAGGGTTTCATTCACACATTCAGCCTTACCACTTGTCTGGGGTATGTAGGGAATTTACAGATCCCAAACAATTCCCAACATTTGACTAATTTCCCCAATCACTGGGGACCAACCCCAAAGGAACCCCAAACCTTGGAATTATATGATTGAACAAAGCTCTCACCACTTCCCTTGCTGTGTTAGTGTGACAGGGGTAAGCTTCAGATCATCCACTAAAGGTGTCAACCAACACCAATACATACCTGTTTCCTTCTTTGCATGGTAACTCAGCAAAATCTATTTGCCAATAATCTCCAGGAAAATCCCCTGCCTCTGTTATTTCTAATACAACTCTTTTGCTCATGTTTGGGTTGTTTCTGTAGCAGATTTCACATTTGCTTGTCATAGACTGTATAATATCAGCCATTTCCCTTTCTATTACTACCTTCTTCAAATGTTTCAAAAGGTTCTTTGTTCCCCTACGAGTGCCTTTATGTTCTCGCTGAGGTGGGACTACCATCTGTCCCTCTGGTCTAATAGCCCATCCACTTCCTCTGATTTCAGCTTTTGTGCCAGAAAACTGATGGTCTTTCTGATCACACTTTGGGGCAAACCTTGACAAATTAATTCCCCTCTGTGGCACCACTGTTAAGATGCCTTTTTCTGCAGCCCCTTACTACTTCATCAGCAAAATGATTCTCTAATTCGGGGGTTGTTTCCCCATTTTGATGAGCTTTGCAATGCATAAAAGCTGTTTCTCTAGACTTCCAAATACTCTGTAGCAGTGCATGGATCTGTTCAGTATGTTCTATTCCATTACCTTGAACAGTTGGCAGTCCTCTTTCCTTCCAGATGACTCCATGGACATACACAGCGTTAAATGGATATTCAGAATTAGTCCATATTTTTACCTTCTTTCCTTCACTCAGTTCTAAATCTTTTGTTGATGCAATCTGTTTGGCGTTCTGTGATGATACATCTGATGGCAAGGCCTTTGTCCTGATTACTTGGTTTGTGGTTGTCACTAGCCTCTGTTTTCAGGTAGCTACTTCAAGGCATTGGCATAACCTGCCATCTGTTTGTCATTTTGCACGAAGCTGCTCTCATCTGCATACAGCTCCCAGTCTGGATCTTCTGGAGGCACGTCCTTCAGGTCTGGTCTGCTGGAATATGCCTCTTCCACGGTCTGTAAACAGTCAGATACATTATCAGTTAGTGTCAGGAACAGAGACATACCAGGATTGGCAGCAAATGTTTGCAGAATAACATTACCCTGTTTCAGTAACATAGCATGGGATACCTGTTGTCGATGTTCACAAAACAAACTTACAGTGAGTTGGATGCAACTCTTAGATGCAGCAATTCTTGTCTGCTGGTTGGATGCAGCAATTCTTAGCTGCTGCCTTCTCCAGTTCTCCAGTTCCTTTGCCAGCTGATTTCTGGATATAGTTGGGCTGTTCTTTAAACCCTCAGGCAGGACTGTCTCCATGAGCTGGCTCCTTCTCCCTGTTTCAGGATTCCTCCACTTAACAGCAAACAGTCCTTTCTTATTCGCAGGAATGCAAGAGAAGGTATTTTTAAAATTTAATACAATAAACCATCCTAAATTATCTATTATTCTCCCATCTTTGCAAAATTTCAATAGATCCTTCTTAGGAGAATTTGGCAAATAGAGAAACTGATGAATCACCCAGTGTTTTCCTAATTAATATTTTAAAGTTTGGAAGAAAGGTCTTATCTCACTTACTCCTGTGGCACTAATAGTTCTTATAGTACCTTGACTCAGTTTCCCTTTTAAGGTGTTCATTAAAACAGGACTCTGTTTGCATATAGCCTGTCTTAAGGGAGCCTGCTATACGGCTTTTTTCTCTTTGGACCCGATGTTTCCCTCTTGAGTAACAAAGAGGAGAGGGGAAGATAGAGTAGCCCCATTCCCATAGACCAGCTCAGTGTGGCAGGAGAGGCTGATCCAACCAGAGCCTGGTAGTGCAGACAAAGAGCGCTTGCTGCTCGCCGCTCGGCGCGGGGACTGACGCGCAGTGGGGATACACCCGCTCGGGGACACCCCCGGCCCGACTGGTGCCGCGCACTCCACTTCGCCCGTGCTCAGCCTGAACCGCTGCCACTTTTTGTTTCCGTGTCTATCCAAAACAAAACTCGTTACTATGGAAACTGCGATCTAGCCGTCCATCGTAGAAGCTGTATTCCTTCCAACAAAGGTGACATCAGCTTCTCCGAGGGGCTCAACCCGCCTCTGCCTCTGCCCTCCGCAGTAGCAGCAGCGGCACCGCCCAGGGGGGTGACGTCACCGCCTGCAGGTCCTGCACTCCCAGCCCCTCCCTGAGTCCGTGCAGGCGGGGCCCAGGGGCGGCGGGCAGGCCGGGCCATGGCCGCTCAGCAGCGGCAGCCCCCCCAGCGGCCCCGGACCGGGGCCTGGTGCCGCTGCATCTCCGCTCCATTTCCCGGCCATCGCCCTAGCGGCAGCTGGGGCCACCTCAGCCGCAGCTCTCACAGCCGCTGTTCCCCCGCGTCCATCACGGAGGAGCGACCTCCTCGTTCATGTGACTTCGGCCGCAGTTTCGGGAGTCACCCGTGCCCCGAAACCCCGGAAAAAACTCCACAAAATCTCTTCCTTGCTCACAGCAGAAGCTGGGCCCCTCTCTGAATTGGCCCGCTTCAACCCGCTGAGGTTCGGGACCTCCCTTTCCACAGGTGGAATACCGCCCATGTTCACTATGATGTAGGAGGTGGGCACTCCTCCCCCTTCCTCAATGGCACGAGCCGGGCCCCTCCTGGCCACTCCAAGGAACCTGTCCCGTTTATGCCCAGGCGTCCCTAGGCGAATACCACATTCAAAACCCGCGCGTGCTAAACATGAAAACCTTCAAAGGGCCATTTGCTCCTCTCCACCAATAAACAACCTCAGCCGGTGGCACATACACACACGCCCCGCCTCCCCCCCCCCCGTCCCCAGCCGAGCTGGGGAGGGTTGAAAACCGGGGAAAGGAAAAAAACCCTTGAGAAACCACTCCAAAAGCAAATCCCCCTCCACGCCATGTGGATTTTCCTGAAATTGCTAGCAATTACTGAAATTACACAGATACACGATAGACACACAGATACACAATACACACAGATAAACAATACACACACAAATACACAATACCCGATGTACAATACACACTACACAACGAAAAGAGCTGCCTTTATGCTACCTCCTGCGGGGTCGTGGAACCATGGTATCTCAACCTCAGGCTGTTGCAGGGAATTCTATTTAAAAGTTGCCAGCACAGAAGAATTCCTTGCAAGATGTATCCGATCCGGTCCAGAGGCAGGCTACCAGGTCCCCAGTCCCATCTGGGGTGCCAGACAAACTTATACTTTAAAGAACCTAGAAATGAAACAACACACTTTCGAGATAATATTAGTATAGGAGGTAATAAAAAGGTTCATCTTTATTGGAGGCCTCCAGGGGCAGATATGGAAAATGTCCACGAAATGCCCACCCCCACACAGGGTGAATACAGTCTTATAGGTTTAGAAAATTAGCATAATTGACAAAAAACACCAATTAGATACATAAGAGGTGAGGTAATTTCCCCCTCTCCAAATCCTCCCCCGTCCCGAACGAGTGTGCTTGAGATTGCCCAAAAATCACCAACAAGGGTATGAGCAAAAGTCAGATTTAATATTAAACTACAAAGCACAACAGATTCATTGGCAAGATTCCCTCTACTTACAAAGGGCAACTAAGGCACAAGGCAAAGTAAGCAACAACAAAACCAAACAAAATCCAGGCAATCAAAACAGAAATTAACTGAAAACTACCTAGGGGTGTGTGTGTGCATGTGTGTGCAAAGACAGTGTAAATAGGGATGAAAAGGAATGCGGCCTAAAGTTTAGCAACACTTAAACTTAACAGTACTTAACTTATACCTTAATTTATAGCTTAACCTTAACAATCTAACAGACAAATAACACTTAACAGCATTTAGCCTAAATAATAACTTAATCTAACTTCCAGATTTGCTATACCATATGCACAAAGGGTATGCACACAGACAGAAATAGTCAGTGCAAGATAAGGTACCTGTGGAAAAATCTCCCTCAGAGGTCAGTGAAAATACTCACTTTGGATGCTTTTGCATCTCCCAACAGGTGAAAGATCGGGCCTTGAGGAGTGAGAGTATCGGCCCAGGACACGTCATGTTTTGATGATCGTCCAGGTATAGCAAACCTGAGGGTTTGCTAGCTCTGAGAGGCATCCCACTCAGAGGGAGATTGCTGGTCGCAAGCCCGCTGCGGTCCAGGAGAGCGCAAAGGACCGCTGTTTATAGGGTTGCAAGAGAGTGGGCTTTAGTCATAACAATGTTTCATCCTGGCTACAGTTTGGGTCGGCACTTTCTTTGAAAGTGTGAAACCAGGAATGTTATGCCATTCAGGCCAGAGAAATATTTTCCAAGGCTGGTCATGAGGAAAACAGAACCTTGTTAGGAGTTCCTAAAGCAGACAGTGTTTTTTGATAAGCTCAGAAAGAGCTGAGCCCAGGTGGTGTTTTCAAGGACAAGGCCTAACAAGCATTTTCTCAGATCACGCTGCAGCCTGGAAAGCAGGGGGGGGAAGATGCACCACCACACTCCCTCAGCTGGAAACTAAACTTTGTTTATGAAAATGTGCCTCGAAGAGCTGTTTTTCAGCCTTGATTCCCAGAAAGAACCAAGATAGGATAGGGGGCCTTGTAATGTGTTTTGTCTTTCTGCCCATCAGGGTAGCGAAAAGGTAGGGAAAATTAGCTACTAATAATAGGCTACAGAGCTACAAATGTATGTGTAAAGAATATAGAGAATATATAAAAGAAAAAGGCAAAAATCATTTGGCATCAGATACTGGAATATTACATCCATGTCCTCATCTTGGTTGGGTGAGGTTATAACAGATTCCCATCACAATATCTGCCTTGTTGGCCTCTCCCCTGATTGTTTCCCATAGACACGACTCTTTCATTACCATTGTCAAGCTCTAGAAGTCCTGGGTTGCAGTGTATTCTATTACCATCCTCATGAGCTGTTGAAACCAGGTGGGGCAGTGTTTCCTTGCCTCCTACCTCTGGACTATCTTCTGTTAATGAGCCCATCAATGCCTTGCTGCATGACTCATCATCCCATTGTGGGATGCTCCACCCAGAAGGAGGAACCAAGCATTCCATCCTGGATATAATCTGAGATTCCAAACACCACAGACACCCCTTTCCACTGGATTCCCAGAGGACAGGAGCTACATAGCCACCACTGGACCTTCGGAGGAAGAGCAGACCCTTCTACAGGATCATCACTTCAACAGAACCACATCCACCACTTCAGGAGGACTGCAGCCACCATTTTATCGGACTGCTACCGCCGCCTTGACTAACAGGGTGTCAGGTTGTATCCTGACTCTGTCAGTTTAACCCAGTGTTTTCTGCCTTTATTTTTTTTATTTCCCTATTAAATTGTTATTCAGACTTGGTGCCTCCCACTGGTTTGTTTTCAAACTAGTACACTAGACAATCAAAACATCCCATGACATACAGGGATGCCCCTCCTCCCTTGCTTGTCCCTTCTAAAGAGTTTTTAGCCATCCATTGCAGCATTCCAGTTGTCCAAGTCATCCCATCATGTTTCTGTGATGGCAGCTATATCATAGTTTTCCAGCTGTACAATGGCTTCTAGCTCCTCCTGTTTGTTGCCCATGCTGTGTGCATTGCTGCAAATGCACTTCAGTTGGATTATTAATCCTTCCACCTTTTTTGGGGGAGAAGCCCTAATTCCTATGTGACTATTCTCAGGCACTTCCATGGTTTCTAACACATCAATACCCCTTGCTTGTTTGCTGCTTTGTGGATCTCCATCCCGTACTTCCACTGAGATGGCAGACCAAAGGACCTCACTGGCTCACCATTCCTCCTCAAACACTGGTGAGCTGCCCCCAGACTTATCTGTAGCAACCCTGTTTTTCTGCCTTTCCCTCTTCAAATCTAGTTTAAAGCTTTCTCAATGAGCCCTGCTAACTCCTGTGAAAAGATCATTTTCTCCCTTTGGGACAGGTGTACCCCATCTGTCACCAGCAGGCCTGGTGTCATGTAGAATGTCCCATGAAATAGTTTCAGCAGTGTCAGTTAAAGCCAAAGTATAACAACTTAATGGCCTTAGTAAATATTTCTGGGTTTTTTTACTGTGTGATCCTTTGAAGAACAGCAACTTGAAAAGAAACAGCCAAACCCAGTGATAAAATTGTTGGTTTCGGTAATATTCTTTTAAACAAGTATGTAACTAACAAAAGAAAACTAAGAAGGTAAAAAGTTTAAAACAGAAGGGAAACCAACTAAGTGTTTACCTGTACTTAAGTGGTTAAACATTGAGAGAATTGAAGGTTAAGCAAGCATATATGAAAGTTTAAAAATTGACAGAGAATTGTAAGAGAATGTAATTAAACCAGAATAGAAATGTATATATGCACAATGACCCCACTTTGTGCCTGACTTGTATAAATAGTAGAACTCAATATATTCATACCCTTCTATCTTTTAGAGAAAAACAATTCGTAACCACTAATTGGAACAGGAGTCTTTGTATAATCTGTCGGTCTACCAGTAGAGTGGGAAGATGGAACTTTTGTTCATTTCAGCCCATGCAAGAATGTAAAACCAATGCTACTGTGGCTTTAATTGGCAACTGCACTTATAATGCCTCAGTATTCACACAGGTGGATGTGAAAAACTTGTCTAAAGAAAGTATTTAATGGACAGCACTTGACTCTGAAGCTGGGGGATACGTAAACAGCATCTTCTGCATGGTCAGGCAAGTGTACTGACCAGCAAGTCTTTTTGTGTGGCTGGCCTTTTAAATCCCTTTGTTCCCTCTGTTTTTCCACACTTGTTCTTCTGAAACTACTTATATCCCTCCCTTTCCCCACCTTTGGTTTCTCCCCAAAGCATCCCATAAAAATCCCATGCAATCTCCAAATGTTCTTCCCCTGCAGTCCATAATGCATCCCATATCCCTAGGCAGCGGTCCCTCGCAGTCCAAAAGGTGGTCCCAGTGTTGACTCATCTTGATGGGTTTCAGCCTGAACAATGAGTTTACATTTGGACTGGATGATCTTAGAGGTCTTTTCCAACCAAAATGATTGTATGATTCCGTGATTTACCCTGATCAGCCAGAGATGGGACCAGGATAAGGCCAATCGTGCTGTCTGTGTTTTTGCGAGAGCTGAGTGTGTCTGTCTGTGTTAATCTGTGTGACTAGCTGTGCATATATGCATATATTTGTGGGTATACGTACGTATGTGCATGTGTCTGTACCTATTGGGAATACATTATTAACTTTGCTACTGGTTAGGCCTGTGGAGCATGGAGCTGTGGCAACCTTGCTCACCTCTGTCAATGTCAGGCAATCACAGGGGAGCCTGAGAACACACGGGGTATGGTAGAATCAAAAATGATGGCTCCCTGCCATAAAATGGTGGCTGAAAGAAAATGACAGCCTCTCTGCATGTAGTAGGAGGGGTTGCTAGTTCTGACATTTTTCCAGGTAAAATGAAAGGAGTAACTTGCTCTTCTGTCCAATAACAGGGCAGTCTGAGAACACATGGGTTATGACATTTTAAAAAATGCCAGCCTCCAGGGCAAAAAGGGATGAGATAAACTGACCTTGTGACTGGAACAGAGAAGGTCAAGTTGGACATGTGACTGTAAGTAGGGGCAGGGCTTCTACAGGTGACATCTATCACTTCTTGACTTTAATAAAAGTTGTACTTATATTACTGTTATGGGAATCTCTTGGCCTTGGCAACATCAGTGGTGGAACTCCAGGCACCCTTCAGGAAAACTGGGTCATTTCCAGTTATGACTGCCATCTCTGCTCTACTGGGAAGCAGCTGGAGGTAGTAGGTTGCCTGAAGAAGTTGAGTTCTGTGACTAGATTTGCTAGTTCAGTCATGAAGCTCTCAGTAATGCTGAGGTGGTACAAAGGAGCTGCAATCCAATTGACTTGGTAAGGAAGCAGGTTCCCAAATATTGGAGAACTCTTTCTTGGTCAACAAGGATGACTGTTGCATTACTCAGCTCTGGCTTTCCCTCCCTTTGTGTGAGGTATCCAGAGAGTGTAATCCTTTCATCAGAGGCAAGGGACCTGTGTTAAATACCTAGAGATACTGTCTGTAGAATCTGCACTTATGGATCCTTTGAGGCTGAAGCAATGATTACAGGATATCACTCCTTGAGTCTTCCATTACTCTAGAATCATAAAATAATTTCTCTTGGAAGGGAGAACAGGAAGCCATCTAGTCTGTCTACTCAGAGAACAATGATCACAGGATCATAGAATAATTTAGGTTAGAAGGAATTTCTGTAAGTCATCTAGTCAAACCTCCTGCTCAAAGAAGGACCAATTGGACCAGGTTGCTTGGGGACTTGTCCAGATGAGTTTTGAGTATCTCCAAGAATGGAGATTCCACCACCTGTCTGGACAATCTCTCAATATTTGGCCAACCTCGTGATGGAAAGGGTTTTTCATTATATATAATAGGAATTTCTCATGTTACTACTTTTGCCCATTGCCTCTTGTCCTATCATTGTGCACCTTTGAGAAGAATCTGGCTCTGTCTTCTCTATACCCTCCCATTAGATAGTTGTAGACAGTAATAAGATAACCCATTCCTTTTGCCTTGTTTTTAGGAAAAAAATCTTATGAAAAAATAGCTAAGAAAAAGAAATAGTTTTCAGTCTCTTCTTGTATGCCCTAGGCTCCAGCCTCCTCATCATCTTGGTGTTCCTCCATTGGATTAATTTCAGTATTTTCAATGTCTTCCTCCTCTTGAATAAGGAGCCCCAAAATGCACACTGTACTCCAGATTCAGACTCAAAAGTACCAACTAGAGGAGAATAATAATTTCTCTCATTCTGTTGGCTACAGTCTTGCTAATACAGCCCAGTAGATGGTTGGCCTTCTTTGCTGCAGGGGCATACTGCTGACTTATGTTCAACTTGTTTTCTACTAGTACCCTTAGATGCTTTTATGCAAAGTTTTTGTAGCCAGTTGCCCCCTAGCCTGTTGTGTTGAATGGGATTATTCCATGCTAGATGCAGCACCTTGCATTTGCCTTTGTTGGATTTCATGAGCTTCCTGTCAGGCCATTTGTCTAGCTTGTCACACTCCCTCCAAATAGCAGCCCTGCAACTGCTTCCCCTGTTGCACAAAGGATTATGATACAGACTTAAATACACAAAGAATTGTTTGCAGGGTCTGTAGCTGATGATATACATTGACTCTAGTGGTAAAAATACCTTTTGGGAGCAGGGGAGAAAGGAGAGAGAAACAGGAAAGTGGAACTCTTCCCCAGTGGCCAGCTGAGAAAGAAATGATGGGTATGTCCAAATTAACAACCTGTTCAGTCAGTCAGGTGGAGCTTTTGAAAACATGCTAAAACCATAACTGACTTAAGAATAACGGTCTTGCAGGTAGCTGCAAAAACCCACTGTGGGACAGCTGACCCAAACTGACAAAAGGGATATTCCATGCCATATAACATCATGCTCAGCAATAAAAATGGAGAGAAGACTGGGTTTGGGTAGGGAGACATTGCTCAGAGGCTGGCTTGTCATTGGTCTACTTGTGGGAGGTGTTGAGCAATTGCATCACTTCTGGTTTTTTTCCCTTTCTTCTTCCTCTTTCTTTTGCTTATTAAACTGTGTTTATCTCATGCCACAAGTATTCTTGCCTTTGCTTTTCCTGTTGTCTCCCCCATCCTGCTGCAGGGGAGAATGAGCAAGCAGCTGTGTAGTGTTTAGCTACCAAATGGGGTCAAACCACCACAGGGGGCCTCTTGGTCAGACTCACAGGACTGGTCTCTTCTTTGCATAGGGTGGGGGTTGTGTGTGGACCTCTTGATTAGCCTCCCATGTTTGGACCCTAGTCCCAAAGACATGTTCAAACTTATTCATGTTCCCCACACATTCAGGAACACTGAACATCCACTGGCTTAAACTCCTCCCACCCCAAACATGGTAGGGTTTGTTCAGCAGTTTTATAAAGCAGAGTCCCAAGCCTGTGTTTTATTTTTATTTAATTTTCATTGTTTTCTTATTTAAAATTTAATTATTAATTTTATTATATCTAATAAAGTTGTAGAAAGCAGATGTCAACAACAGCAGTTGCCACGTGCTGAGAGTGCAAGGCTTGTTAGGCACCCAGGGGATGTCTGAGATGGTTTCTGGACCCCCAACACCCTTGAGCTGTAAGTGGGGGAGAGACCAGACAGCAGACAGCAGGTCTCACAAGAGGGGCAGGGGAGAGTTGGGCAATGCCAGCTGTTCTTCCAGACAGCTCAAATGGCAGGAAGTCTGTATTGGGTTTGCATGGCCGAGCTTTGGTAGCGGGGTGGTGTAAGGCCCCAGAAAACTTGCTCAATGAGACCTTTAAAAGGGCTTATGGTTGTTCATGTACTCTGAGTTAGATGCATGGGAGAAATACAGACAAGATATTCTCAAGAGGTCAAAACAGCAAGAAAAACTTTACTGTCACCTTTAGAAAATCAAAGAACTTTGGCAAAAGGTTTAGAGCCGCATTCAATCAGCATAAAACACTTCCCAAAGCATTAACTTAGCCCATTCAGCTTAGCAAACTCTAAGCCTGTTTAAGTTACTCAAAAATTCCGTGAAGAGGAAATTAGAAGAAAGAGAGAAATACAGAAAAGATATAGAAAAGGACACACATAACTACAACTTCTGGGTTCCAGCAGTGTTCAGCTGATAGAAATTCCAAGAAGAGGTAGGGTCAAGACATGTGCTTGCCTTGTGTTCTGCTTTAAATACCCCTTGGCCTTCCTAGGCCCTTCCCCTGTTGCTGTTGAGACGGACACGACATACACACACACCCCAACAGCTTCAAGCAAAAAAGCTCCCTTTATTACTACACAGCCTCTTTTATACAATTTCTTAGCATTCATGCTACATGTTCATTGGTTATTAGCTTTTATCTGTTTACATAGTTTTAAAGCATAACAAACATAACTTCAACCAACCACCATACACCACGATGTAAGCACGCAATGGTCACGCAGCATGTTTTTCTACCCCAATTCAGCTATGTCTCTTTCCCACAGTCCTTCTCTACTTAGCCAAAGTAACAGGCCTGAGCCATAATTTTACAAAGGCAACAAGGCCTTCATTTTATAAGGCTTTACCTACATGCAGCATCTCCCCTTTTTTTGTTTTTTATGCAAAGGGTTCATGTATTCAAATGCTAAAACAGTCTGCACCTGTAAAGCCATTATCTTACTAAGAATATTACTGGTCATCTGCTGGATACAGGATAAGATACATGGAATACAGATCACAATCAATAAAAACCCATCAAAAACAACCATGCCACTGACAAAGAGACCCACAGCATAGGAAAAACAAAGAAATAGTGTCCAATATCCCCAGAGAGAGAGCTGCTGCTTCTTCTGCACTTGGAAGTAAATGGCTACTGTTTCAAAGCTCATATGGCTGAGGCTCAGGGGCTGTGCTGTTTAGGCAGGAGGGAGTCCATTAGTTGGAAATGCTGACTTTAACATTACCAAATGTCTTTCTGGAAGCATGGAACAGGGAATAGCTGAAGAAGGTCAGCAGGAACACAATAACACGATGGTAGGTACAATGGGACACAAGGCCTCTGTTGGCAGGCCGCCTCCATAAGCCTCCAGGCACAGCCATATTCCCGGAAGCCCTACCCCTGCTCCTGCCTTGGCCATGAGGGCTGGATGGTGATTAGGTCATTTTTCCTCTCACTGGGCCTCGTTTTTTCGGAGGCTATCGATGTTTGTCCAGACGAGCAGGTAACCACTTTAGACCTGTTGGCAATAAAACACATGCATACCTTCTCTCCTAGGTTAGTAAATTAGCTAGGCCTTACCATTGCACACCCAATTGTGGATCCTTACGTAAAACCTTTTAGAAATTGGTTTCACACACGCAAATCTTCAGACTGGTATTGCTCTGCTGGGGATCAAAATTGATGATCTGCCTGCAAAAACTTTAGTGAAAATAAATGTTCCTGGGGAGCCATATTCCCGTTTTGTTTTTGTGATAACATGCGCGTCTCTCACTATGATCGTGAAGGCAACAGAAAAGCAAGAAAATACATGTAATGAGACAGTAAACCCACACCGAGCAAAAATAAGCAAAGTAATACATGTAATCAGTAGCATGCAACAAAGGAATAGTGACTTAGAACAATACACCCTCAATTGCCTAAATACTGTACCATCACCCAGAGTCTGCAGTAGCTGGCGAGCCCTGTTTCACAATGAGTACCTGGAGAACCTTCCTGGGCAAGCCTTCCAAGGTTACCTTGAAAGGGGGTCCAGCTTTTATAAGTCCAAATCAGCAAGCCAAAGTGACTCAATTGCATTTTTAGTGCAGAAACACCTGGGGCTGTAGGCATACCTCTGACCAGCTAGGGCCAGGGCTTGGCCAGAGCCAAGGCCTTAACTGGAAGGGTTTCCCTAACATATCCTACAAACAGGCCTCTATTAATAGCAGTTGAAAAAGTTTCCTAAAAAGATACGTTTTACAGATAGCTACACAACAGTATGTGAAAGTTTGTAAAGCAGCCGGCTTTGTCATTTATCTTTAGCTAAGCAGTCAATGGTACCATGAACAAACTGCAAACAACCAAAGAAATGCATATGTGTAACATCAAATAATATCTTCTGGATAATGCCCTTTATAAAACGTCCGTGAAGTCACGATATGACATTAAGAACATATTCAGAATAGTTAATACAGCAACAGTAACTGATCTAAGAAATCGAGATTATAGTTCTCCACACATCTATGTATATATGACAATAAAGCAAAATGAAAGCAAGAAAGAAAGCACTGAACAGCTTACAATCAATAATATCCATAATTTGGAATCATTACTCATTCTTCTGTGCTACCTATGAAAGATAAAACAGCAAAGATTGTTATGAATAATTATCGCAATTGACCAATGCATAACACTTATACCCATAGAATTTACAATGAATTTAAGGATCCAACAAACCGCATCTTCATACATTTTTACAACTTATTATCTTATATTCTTAAACAGTTGCTTACCAATTCTTCATCATAATTGTTTCAATTGGTTCAATCTTACCTCTATAACAAAAGAACTGTATCTTATAATTTAAATGAGCATATTTCAGCAGAATTTAGACTTAACTTCACTCAAATTAAATGTCACTTAAACATAACAGAAAGAAAACCAAACAGAACTTAAAGTTAACATCACTGAAACTGAACAGAAATTAATCTGAACATAACTTAAACTTAACAGAAATTAAAATAACAGACCTTAAACTGAACACACTTAAACTTGAAACTTAACAGCACTTAAACTTGTCAGAAATTAAACTCAACAGAACTTAAGTTTAACAGAACATAAATGTAACAGAACTTCAAATTAACAGAACTTCAATCTGACATCACATAAATTTAACAATACTTAAACTTGACAGAACTTAGCCTTAACATCACTTAAACTTTACAAAACTTAAACTTAGCAGAACTTAAAATTAGCATCACTTAAATTTAACAAAACTAAAGTCAGAGTTGAGAATGTTCCTTTAAAGTTTCAGACACAACAGAATTTAACTCATCTTGACTCCATTGTTGCAAGAAAGCTAGTGAAAATTTGTCATACAACAGTTAAACATCAATGAACAATTTGCAAGCATACAACTGATTTGTAAATAAAATAGCAACATGGATTTACTGGAGAGATTATAAAGGTGCGGCAAATACATTGTGATTTTACATAATTTAGTTGTGAGAGTAGCTCATGGTAGCTATAAACATTTTTGAAAATATCTGTTCACAGTCAGGACTTTTCGGGTATAAGCACAATTTTAAAAGATTTTCCAATTTGCAGCTGTACCCCCCCAAAAAATGACAACACTGTATGTCTTTCAGTAGTTTTCAGGCATAAGCATGTTTGCTAGGGTCTTTTTTTTTTTTTTTAAGGTGCAGCTTTACTCAGAATTGTACTTAAAACCTGCTCAGTTCACAGATGGTAAGACAGCCTTTCATGATTGTCAGTACAATAGAATTGACCTTGGACTAGTAAAGGTAATGGGATATGAATACATAAGGATAAAATACCGAGGACCTAGTCATATAATACTGCCCTGAGTTTTGCACATGTAACTCTCTTAGGTCAGTGGGTATATAAAACTGACACGTGTATATAAACAGCTACAAAGCCATGGTTTCAGGTGATTCTAAAGGAGTGTGCTACTCTTTACTCCACTGTTCCTGTCTTCATAAGAATAGAGAATATTAGAAACTCAGCCACTGATCAGCTAACACACTCATTGGGCAAGTCTGCGTTGTAAGGTGGTGTCACTTTTAGCCACTTTTCTGGTCCATCACTGTAGTTAAACTGTTTTGATATCAAGTCAAATTTCAATTTATAAGTGGCAAGGAAGAATAACTACACTTGAACCAGTAAATAGCTGTACCTATTTGAAAAGCTGTCACATGTTTGTTCATGGCGAAATATCCACAATAAAATCACCTTATTAAAACTGTGGGGTAAAAAAACAAACGAAGTGGTAAAGCTGGCACAACTCCGTCTTCTTTTGCAGTGGAGAATCATGAGGCAATTATATCTATAACTCAAATAGCTTCTGCAGATAACATTGATGGGGGAGTGAGGAAAGGAATGCTCGATTGATGAGTGGCTAAACTTACCATGGGCCTCACCCAGCTAATTGTTCCCAGCAACCCCTGCAAATCATGCAATGTTCTGACATCAGCCTTTAGAATTAATTGCTGTTTCCAAGGAGGATTCTATCAAATTATATAAGGGGCCACATAACAACAAGTGATGCTCTGAGAGTACCGAGATTGCAAATATTTTTCTAGGTATACAAGTTTCTAATTTTTGTGGTAACAGCTAACATCATTGTAACTGAGCAAAGAATCAGTATTAATTCAGTCCAATCAGACCTTCAAATCAAAATTCTTGGAAAGGCAGTATACATCCCACGACAAGTTGTACCAATCATGCAATATATAAGCATTTCTGTTGAAGAATTTTGGACCTTGCTAAGCAGGCTCAAAGCAAGAAATTACATCATTCTACTGGCATGCAGAAAGACACTACATTTACACAGATAACCTAGAATCTCTCCAATAAACAATCCTATCAGAATTTACAGCTTACTGAAAATACAAAGTTACCTTTAACAAAAGCCAAAAATTCTCTCGTGATGCAGTAAAATGTATTTTTTAACACGAGTAGTTTGCATTCCTAAAGACACTGACTAAGTTTAGGACAAATTAAGTGTTTCCCAGAAGCTCAAAACAAGATAGAAGTTTTCCTAACTATGAAATGGAATGCAAACATACAGGCTTCTTGTAGGTTTCTTTATCTCTTCACTTCCAAGTAGCTCTTGGCAAAGGGGGGGGGCTGAGTAGTGCCTGCAACATCGCGCGTATTGAGTCCGTTACCCTAAGATAAGGATCAATCCGTTCCCTGGATCCATGCCCGGGTTCATTATCGGTAGCCTTCTGTAGCGGGTTCAGTTTGTGAACCAGGCGGAAACACCAATTAAGTGTAGTGGTTTAGTTCGAAAATCCATTACTTACTTATTTTCCTTCTGTGAGATAAGAATTAGGAGAAAGCAAAGCATCTCTTTGCAAAAGAATCACTTCCGTGGCCGATGGACCCCTCCTTAACTAAAAACCCAAACTATGCTAAACCATGACACCTTCCTAGCAGTCCCTGCTGCAGATAAGCACAGGAGTTTTTAACATTAAAGCCATTCTCATTTAGGAAACAGTTACAGGGGTTTTTAACCCATAATGAAAGTTGCTCCAATGTGGAGAATATGCAGCAATATCTGTAAGCTGCACCCACGCTCCTGGGACACCCCTGGTCACAGGATACTCACAGTTCTGTGGTTCTTCATCCAGCGAACACCACTGACCTAACCTTATAGTCTGTGTCGTCCTCCCATGCCTGACTCTCACAAGTCTATGAGCAAAGGGGGCTCCCTGGGCCATTTCGGTCTCACTGGTGGAACAGCTGTATCCAGAACACTGGGAGCAGGGGGAACCGTGGGCATGGGCTCATCTTCGCCATCGCTCCACTCATCCGCAGGCAAGGGTGGATAAAGCGGTTTCGTGGGAGTGGGGGAAGTAGGGCAGTCTGTTCTAGGGTTTGTAGGTGGCACACAGCCAGGTGGTTCAACACAAGGCTCATGAGCAAACTCAGCCGGCGTTGCCCCTCCACCTTGCTTTGACCTTCCGCGTCCGTGGAGTTCTGCAGTTTTAAGTCCCGTTCCTTTTTTACCGCTGTTTAAGTCTCCAGCACCACCCTCCAGGTAGTCATCAAATTTTTGGCAGTCTTATTGCCTCTGGAAGCAGAGTCAAAAATAAGCTGTCCGACTCTTTCCCAGGCTTTTATACTAAAAGCATTCTCAGAGGTAGCTTCCAAGCCCTGGCCCTTGCACCACAGCAACAGGGTCTTCAAGGTATGCTTATCATACTTAATACCACGCCTGCCTAACATAAGCATCCAAATATTCACAATTGCCTTTTCTTCTTGGGATACGTTAGCTCCCATTGTCCCCAGCGGCTCACCTCAAGGGTTGCAGTTACAGGTCCGGACCATAGCAGCTCTCCACGCCGCTCTCCTTCTGCTGGGCTCCGTCTCCGCTGCTCTCCCCGCAGCCTTCTGTGGAGCTATTGGATCACGTTGGGGTCACCAGATGTCGCTGTTGAGACGGACATGACATACACACACACCCCAACAGCTCCAAGCAAAAAAGCTCCCTTTATTACTACACAGCCTCTTTTATACAATTTCTTAGCATTCATGCTACATGTTCATTGGCTATTAGCTTTTATATGTTTACATAGTTTTAAAGCATAACAAACATAATTTCAACCAACCACCATACACCATGATGTAAGCACGCGATGGTCATGCAGCATGTTTTTCTACCCCCAATTAAGCTATGTCTCTTTCCCACAGTCCTTCTCTACTTAGCCGAAGTAACAGGCCTGAGCCACAATTTTACAAAGGCAAAAAGGCCTTCATTTTATAAGGCTTTACCCGTATGCAACATTCCCCCAGGTGGGACTTCTGGTCATCTGGTCACTTAGGAGCTGGGTTAGGAACTCCAGAGGCGGTGTGTGGAGTGTTGCCTCCAGTGTGCCAATGATTGTCAACCACTGCAGGGGCTGAGACATAGGCCCGGGGGGTGGGGTGTACAGGGCAGTGCACTGCCTCACCAGGGCAAGGCCTGATCTACCTCTTCTCCCACACATGCACACAAAAAAATGTTTTGAGCCAGCAATCCCTCCAGTCTCTCACAGGGGTCTAGAGGGGTGGCTTCTGTGAGAAGCTGCTGGAAGCTTCCTCCTTGCCTGGCAGAGCCAATCCCTGACAGCTCCAAAGACGGACGTGCTGCTGGTCAAGGCTGGACCAATTAGAAATGGTGGTAATAATGCCTCTGTGATAACATATTTAAGAAGAAGGGCAAAAAAAGTTATTGCACGGTTGTAATTGCAGACAGAGAAGAGAGGAGTGAGAATATGTGAGAGGAACAATTCTGCAGACACCAAGGTCAGTGGAGAAGGAAAGGGAGGAGGTGCTCCAGCTGCCTGAGATTCCTCTGCAGTCCGTGGTGAAGACCATGATGAAGCAGCTGTCCCCCTGCAGCCCATGGAGGTCCACAGGGATGCAGAGATCCACCTGCAACCCGTGGAGGAGACCCATGCTGGAGCAGGTAGATGCTTGAGAGGAGGCTGTGACCCCATGGGAAGCCCATGGACAGAGGAGCCCCCGCTGGAGCAGCCTCTCCTTGATGGACTGCACCCTGTGGAAGAGTGACCCACTCTGCAGCAGTTTGGGGACAACTGTTGCCTACGTGTCCCGGTTTGAGACAAATTCAGAGGAACATCCAAAATGAATGT
This sequence comes from Paradisaea rubra, assembly GCA_003713215.1. Classification (NCBI taxonomy): domain Eukaryota; kingdom Metazoa; phylum Chordata; class Aves; order Passeriformes; family Paradisaeidae; genus Paradisaea; species Paradisaea rubra. Next base: position 896 of record RAHL01000913.1, on the reverse strand, counting down.
CCTCTGATAGAAGGCAGGTTACAGCCACCCCTCCCCCACCAGGTTCAGAAAGAATTTTCCTTGGAGGAAAGTGAAAAAAAAAAGTCATTTATTTAACAAGCAGAGTGCACGCAGGCACAGGAAAAAAAAAAGAGAATAATGCTAAATAATAAAACCTCTTGCTGTGGAGAGAACTTGGTAAAATTCAAAGTCCTTGTGGATGTGGCTCTCTCTGGAGCTGGGGTTCAGCGTGGGCCCCTCTGGGTGAAGGTGTAGGGCCTCCCAGTGATGTTCTGGTGTTGCTGAACAGTCCAGAAGAAAAGAAGAAGAAGCCAAAGTCCCAGGGCTCTGTATTTTAGCAAACAAACAAGAAGCTAGCTAAAAAGCAAAAGGAATGTAACTCTTCCCTGCTGCAGAAGCAGAGAGCTGAGAAGCTATCGAACAGCTTATCTGTGTTTTGAACACAGCACCAAAGGAATTCCACCGGCTCTCCCCCCTCTCCCGGAGCTAGCTTTAAAGGCACAGAACTCATGTCTGGCATGGGGCAGATGATAGGGAATACAGTATCATACAGTGACCCCAGGACACTATGTGTTAGAGTGAAAGCTCCTCTGGACTCAGGCCCAGAGGAAAGCCAAAGTACAGGACTTGAATTGAAGCCTTTGGACAAGCTGAGATACATGAAGTCATACCAAAGTGAAAGAGAAATATAGATTTTTTAACTTCTAGTACAAATACATGCTAAGTGCCTTAAACACTAAAAAGCTGCAGCAGAGACCTTGAGCATAGTTCTTTTTGCTGTAGCAGTGTTATTCTTTCATAGAGTTCTTTATTTTAGACAAAATATGGATAGAATGAAATTGTTCACATTTTTTAGGTATATTATTTTAGACAAAATATAGATAGAATGAAATTGT